>JACCIX010001228.1:7500-89585 GCA_025506515.1 Flaveria trinervia
ATGATTGTATGATATTTGGATATGATAAACAATCTCAATAAAAATGATCTTAACAAGCTAATATAAAATGGTTCTTAATCATTAAGTGTTAATAAATGGTTATTAAAAGGATTAATGATTTTATAATAAAATGAGTTTTATTAAAAGAACCATAGGGTATCTTGTATTTGAAAGCACGCAAATACAAGTACATAGAGTTTTCTAAACTAGAATTATGAAATCTCTAAACTTTTTTCAAACAAGTTTAACACCGTCCTTTTGCACAACACTTGAGTCATTTGGAAACTCTTAATGGGATAAAGGTCACCTAACCATTTAGGGGGAACTTGTGACTTAAGGTGGGGATACCATATTGGTGGGATAAAGGTCACCTAACCACTTATGTGGATAAACTCACACGTGTGTGCAAGTAGGGTAACTTGATTTGCAAACCATGTTAAATGGATCACCTACAATATGGTTTCCAAATGGTGTTGATGGGATTAACATGCTGACTTTACATATGATGTTTAAAGTTGATCCCATACCTCTAGAAGTTGCAAATGGTTGCAACCATCAATCGTTGACCACCTTATTAGTTTAAATCGTGGGATAAAGGTCACCTAACCACAATTTAAATGTAATGTTAGGTTCTAGATTTTAATATAAAAATGACCTTAAAAGGCATTAATTATTAAAAAAATAAGCAATGTGAAAATACTAAAATAGATATTTGTTAAATTTTGTAGATGGCCACCAATAATGACAATCATGATAACTCATCCGCGTCCACCCAATCATTACGAGCGATCCTCCAAAAGGAACGTCTAAATCATAACAATTTCATTGATTGGTATCGAAACTTGAGAATCGTTCTCAAGCAAGAGAGACGATCATATGTTTTAGACGACCCTATCCCCGATCAACCTATTGAGGATGATAAGGAGGCCTACAACGATTGGTTGAAGTACACTGAGGACTCCGTCCAAGTTCTTGTCTCATGCTAGCGAGCATGACTCCGGATCTCCAAAAGGAGTATGAACATCACGGAGCTTATGACATGATAACCCAGCTGAAGGAAACGTTCCAACAGCAAGCAAGGGTTGAGCGCTTCGAAACGGTTCGAGCACTCCATGGATGTCGTATGGACGACAACAAATCAGTTTCATCTTATGTACTTAAGATGAAAAGTCATATTGACCGCCTTGAGAGGATTAATTGTCCCGTCTCGAAGGAATTGGCCACGGATTTGGTCTTTAATGGCATTACTAAGAAGTTCGAGACATTTGTGTTGAATTACAACATGAATGCATGGGACAAGAGCATTGGTGAGCTTCACTCCATGCTTAAAACGGCCGAGGCGGCCATGGGTAAAAGGGTTTTACCCGTTCTCACCATCCATGAAGGTGGGAACAAGAAAAGGCCTCATCCCGCACCGAAGACAAAGGTTCCCAAGGGTAAGGGACCAATATGGGGAAAGGGGAATGGGGTGGCAAGGGTGCCACCCAAACCACAAGAGAAGAAGCAAAAGGTTGCTACCAATGACACATGCTTCAAGTGTGGTGAGATTAGACATTGGGCAAGGAATTGTCCTATCCATCTCCAAGAGTTGAAAGAAAAGAGGGATGCCGGGCAGTCCTCAGGTACAATATATATGACTCATATTGATCTTAATGTTACATCTTCTAACACATGGGTATTGGATACCGGATGTGGAACTCATATTTGCAATTTGTTGCAAGGGTTCACAAGAAGTAGGGACTTCAATCAAGGGATGTTAGCCTCTTCATGGGCAATGGAACTAAAGTCATAGTTGAAGCTCGTGGGGACTACATCTTAAAACTTCCAAGTGGCTTGGATATGATTTGAAGAATGTTTTGTATGCTCCTAGTTTGACTAGGAACATTATTTTAGTATCCCAATTAAGACTTTATGATTATGTATTATCTTTTGTTGAAAATGATATTCATGTTTCTTTAAATGATATGTTCTATGTTAAAGCTATTCCTATTAATGGTATTTATGAATTGGTTCATGAAAATACTTTAAATAGTTCATTGTACCAAACTAACACCAAAAAACTGAAGTTGGATTTGAATGATACCTATCTTTGGCATTGTCGCCTTGGTCATATAAACAAGAAACGTATACAAACACTTCAAAAGAATGGTCTTTTAAAAACAAATGAATATGATTCATTTGATGTATGTGAATCTTGTTTACAAGGAAAAATGACTAAGGCACCCTTTAGTGGAACTAACGAAAGGGCAAAAGATTTACTAGGAATCATACATTCGGATGTATGTGGTCCTTTTAAACCAATGACTAGGAATGGTGAAAGATACTTCATTACCTTTACCGACGATTATAGTCGCTATGGGTATGTGTACTTATTAAGGCACAAAGATGAAGCTTTTGAAACGTTCAAGATCTTCAAGAATGAAGTAGAAAATCAACTCAACAAGTCAATTAAAGTTCTCCACACACATAGAGGAGGTGAATACCTAAATGATGCTTTTCAAGATCATCATAGGAGTTGTGGGATTGTCTCACAACTCACTCCACCTGGAACACCACAACATAATGGTGTGTCTGAGAGGAGAAATCGAACCTTATTGGATATGGTTTGATCTATGATGGCTAGAAGCACATTACCCCTATCATTTTGGGGTTTTGATTTGCTCTCCACGGCCCGTATTCTAAATATGGCCCTAACCAAAAAGGTGGAAAGGACACCTTTTGAGATATGGCATGGAAGAGTTCCATCCCTATCATACTTATGGGTCTGGGGTTGTGAGGCTTACGTTAAGACTCCCACCCCAAACAAATTGGAAATCCAATCCACCAAGTGTATCTTTATTGGATATCCTAGAGATTCTATGGGATATTATTTCTATGATCCACTAGAACAAAAGGTGTTTGTTGCGAGAAAGGGTGAGTTCTTAGAGGCAAAGTTCCTTATAGAAGGAACTAGCAGTAAAACAGTGGATCTTGTGGAGGATCAAGAACCACAACCCGATGCATGTCTGGTTGAAACTAACACTCAACATGAGGATGTTGACGATGATCAAGCGGTTGATCAATACACACAAAACATTCGCAGAAGTGGTAGAACTAGTAATCCACCTGAAAGATATGGATTTTTCATGGATGGATGCTATGTGGTAGATTCAGATGAACCAACCACGTACCAGAATGCAGTGTCCAATTTGGATTGTGACAAATGGCTTGAGGTCATGAACGTTGAGATGCAATCCATGTATGACAATCAAGTTTGGGAACTTGTTGTACCACCTCTTAATTGCAAATTAGTTGGAAGCAAGTGGGTTTTCAAGAAGAAAACCGATATGCATGGAAACTTGGATACTTATAAAGCTAGACTTGTAGCAAAGGGTTTCACTCAAACTCAAGGGGTTGACTATCATGAAACTTTCTCACCTGTTGCGATGCTAAAGTCTATAAGGATATTGTTTGCCATAGCTGCTCATTATGATTATGAGATTTGGCAAATGGATGTCAAAACCGCTTTCCTAAATGGATATCTTGTGGAAGATGTCTATATGGTCCAGCCTGAAGGTTTTGTCGATCCAAAACATCCTAATAAAGTATGCAAGTTAAAGAAATCAATCTGTGAATTGAAACAAGCATCGAGAAGCTGGAATCATCGTTTTGATGAGGAGGTAAAGAAATTTGGCTTCATCAAAAACGCTGATGAGGCTTGTGTGTATAAGAAGGCTAGTGGGAGCATAATAACTTTCCTAGTATTGTATGTTGATGACATACTACTATTTGGAAATGACATTCCAACCTTGGAAGGTGTAAAACCTGGGTTGGAAGTATTTTTTCCATTAAGGATCTTGGAGAAGCCGCTTATTTTGGGAATAAAGATCTATAGGAATAGATCGAGGCGGTTGATTGGTTTGAATCAAAGTGCATACATTGATAAGATCTTGAAAAGGTTAAAGATGGAGAACTCTAGAAAGGGTATCGTACCTATTCAAAGAGGAACGATATTGAGTATGACTCAATGTCCTAGCTCAAAGGATAAGCAAGTGTTGGACCAAAAGAACCAATGAGCAGGATCAGAAAAACCTTAAGTCACACACACGTCACAACTACTGCTGAAGTCCACAACAGCTGAAGACAAAGTCTCAAGACAAGTGCTGAAGACAAAGTCTGAAGACAAGTGCTGAAGACAAAGTCTGAACACAATTGCTGAAGACAAAGTCTGAAGACACAAGTGCTGAAGACAAAGTCTGAAGACACAAGTGCTAAAGACCAAGTATCAGACGTTGTCACAACAGCTGAAGAGGTCTTCTTCAGTAGTTGTGACGGTTTTCTTTCAATAGTTTTATGTTTTTCCTTTCAGTAGTTTTGTAAAACAACTGAAGAGCTTGTTCTTCAGTCTTTGTAGTTTTAGTAGTTTCGTATCAGTAGTTTTATATTTTATACTTGGCACTCTGATATGTTCTCAGTAGTTGTGAACATTTCAGTAGTTTGTTAAGTTTTAGTTATTTTTGTAACAAATCTGCTAGATGTCACTATCCCGTGATATCAGCAGTGATTGCACTCTATATAAAGAGTGTCAACCTTATGTAATGGTGAATGATTGAGCAGAACATTTGATATTATGAAACATTCCTTTTCACAAAAATATATTCTCTCTTTACAACCGTATTGTTCTTAATGCATACGAATATAAAATTCTTGCTATAATTTGTCTAATTCTTGTTCTTATTCCGCTGCGTTACACTCTAATCCATCAGACTTGAGATCACTGATCCTGTCAGCAAGATCAAATGATGGCAGTCCCATACGCTTCTGCTATTGGATCCATCCTGCTATTGGATGGTTGCTAAGAACATACTTAAGTACCTAAGGAGGACAAGAGATATGTTCCTAATCTATGGATCTGGTGATGAGGAACTCGTTGTAAAAGGTTACACGGATGCGAGTTTCCAAACCGTTCATTATGAATCTCGGTCATAATTGGGATATATTTTCATTCTGAATTGAGGAGCGATCTCATGGAAGAGCTCCAAACAGGATGTGGTGGCTCTATCAACTACAGAATCAGAATATGTCGCCGCCTCATTGGCAGCTCAAGAAGCTGCATGGTTGAAGAAATTCATTGCCCATCTACGGGTGTCCCTCCATTCAGGACCCCCTAGAGATCTTTTGTGATAACGAGGGTGCGATTGCTCAAATCAAGGAACCTTGTGCTCATCAAAAGACTAGGCACATTGAGCAAAGATTCAACTACATATGAGATGAAGTTGAAAAAGGAAAGATATGTATTCGCAAAGTTCACACGGATCAAAACATTGCGGATCCTCTCACGAAGCTCCTTGAAAAAGCAAAGCATGAAAGTCATACTTGTGCCATGGGACTTTGATTTTCTAGTGATTGTATTTGATATGTAAATTTTGTATTTGGATATGTGGAACTCTTTATTATTTGAATAAAATTATTTGGTTATAATGTTTCAATTAATGTTCCAATTTAGCATGTTTAATCCATGAGTAAATTGTTTACTCTAAATATCCGTAGTGGTTCATACTTGTGGGAACAAGTGTGAGGGTAAGATTATTATGAACTTGGATTGGTTGACATTCATAAGGATGAATATAGAGCAATGGGTTGCTACCAAGGTTCATAGATATTTGTGGGATACAAATATTGGACTAACCCGCATCTCAAATTTTACTACATGGAATCTTATTGATTGATCATAAGTAAATTTGAGTAAAGGCGAATATCATTTGGTATCCTCTGACCTGAGATACATATTGGGTTTTGATATTCACCAAGTATTATGCCTTGAGTTGATTCTTCACTGTCCTGAAATAATGGACAGTACATAAGGGTATGTTCAGGTATGACACGAGGTGTTTGTGAGAAACGTATGTAGTCAAGATGGAATTTGTTCCTCTTATTCGTTGAGAGTTAGATGTCTAAGGCCTGATAAGTTAAATCAATAAGGAATGATCACTCTGTGTTTTCGGATTTACCATGACATCTGTAACAAAAGGATAGATGATTGATTCCCCTAAATCATTTCAAGTATGATACTTGAATAAGATGATGTTATTGAATGGCTATAAGTGATGCGTATTAGGGGTAGTAAACCATTGTTAGGCGGTATTTACTGCTTGCATCAATCTTCTATGAATCTTGGGCAAGTGGGAGATTGAAGGATTATATATGCCCAAGACACGTAGAATACTGATGCGGTTTGTACGTTATGATACAAGTCGGGTTATACCCAATAACAAGCTTCGCAAACACCAATTAATATTTAATTGATGATATGAACATGCAATTAAATATTTACACCAATTTAGAAAATGGGTTTTCTAAATAAGTTGCATATGAGATGGAACAACTTATTTGAATATTTTGTTCAATAATATTATTTGAAGTGTTTTTTTAAATAAGTTAGAAAACACCAAATAATAATGGGAAATTATAACTTGTACATACAATTAAATGGTTAATTGTATGTCTAGTTACAAGACCATTTTAATATGTGTATGTGCTATGTTTAAAAGGGAGAAAACCTCTTTTTGAATTGAAATTCGCCCCCCCCCTTTATTCTTATTGGACCATTTTACTTTGAAATGTAAACACATTAACTTTTCTTGGGGGATCTCTTTCTCCACCATTCTTATTACATGCAAAAGAAAAAAAAAGGCTCTCTTCTCTCTCAAAAAAAAACCCCACGGTTCTAGCAGCTTGTTTTTAGAGGTTTTTGAAGCCTTTTTGGTGGTGAATCTTCCTAACAAGAAGGTGTTTGCAAAGAGGCTTGGGGTATACAAGCTTGAGGACTTCTAATCTAGATGTTTTGGCCGATTTTTCAGCATCTTTCCCATGTTTTCTGTCGACTTTTGAAGGCTGTTTTAGATGGTAGTTATGGAAGCCCTTTGTGGCTGTCATATTATGTTGTTTTATGTTTACATAGCATGTATATTCACATATAATGATCCTTTGATATATGGGTTTGTTTTTTTACATTAATATGATCACCTAATGAACATATTTTCAGCCTATAAACAAGTTTATAAAGTTGTAATTCCGTTGCATTTTCAAAAAGTTTAAGAGGTTAAACTGTGATTTTATGTTCTTACAAACCCTTCATTATGATTCCCAAATAAACAACAAATATAACATACATGTCATTCAAAGTTTAATCACAAGCATGTGTGATATAACTTTGAAAGTTGGGGATTCATAATACATGAACATAGCAGCTCCCAAAAGGGGTTTCAAAGTCCCATAAAACGAAATATAACAAGGACAAAACAAGCTAGCTATCCACATAACCGGCTCTAGATGCCAATGTTGGGGTTTGATAGAACAAGTATTATAGTTTAACCATTTAAACTTTGTGTAAACGCAGCGGAAACAAGCTTTTATTACATGGTTTGTAAACAGAAATTTCAGATTGCATCTTGATTTTAAAGTTACAAACAAACCCAAGAACAAATGACCTTTTTATGTGAATAAAACTAGCTATGTAAACACAAACAAACATTATGGACAGTCATAAAGTTGCTGCCATAAACTACCTTTCAGGAGCCAAAAACGAAATGGATAAGGATGATATGGATCAAGAACGAACGACCAAGGCACAAAAAGAAGGTCCTCTCAAGCTTGCATACCCCAAGCTCTAATACAAACACCTTGATGCTAGGATTGAACACCAAAAACCGAATGATAGGACTGCTGGAACCTCTTCAGCCGAGAACCCCTTTAACAAAACAAGAAAACCCTTTTTCTTGTGTTGTGGTTTTGCATGTGAGAGAGAGAAGAAGATGGAGTGAATGTATGTTCGTGTGTGTGTTTCCAAGACACTTAAAACAAAACTAAGAAGTGTTCGACCCAAAAGGGGCGGCCGAAATGGACTTTGGAGGAAGTTGTGATGAGAACTTACCATTGGCGGAATTCTCATATAATAATAGTTACCATGCCAGCATTGGTATGCCATCCTATGAGATGTTGTATGGTAGGAAGTGTAGGAAGCCCGTGTGTTGGTGTGACATCGCGCAAAAGGAATTGGGAAGCGTTGAAGTGATCGAGGTCACGACAGAGAAGTTACATAAGATCAAAGCATTCATGAAAGCTGTAAAGGATCGCCAAAAGTCTTATGCTGATAAAAGGCGTAAACCAATAGAGTTTGAAGTTGGTGACAAGGTCATGCTCAAGGTATTGCCCTGGAAAGGGATCATCAGGTTTCGAAAAAGGGGAATGTTAAGCCCAAGATTGATAGGGCCATTTCTTATTATCGCAAGGGTAGGAGAAGTGGCCTACAGATTAGAACTACCCGATTAGTTGAGTGGAATTCACCTTACGTTCCATATATCTTGTCTTAGGAAGTGTCTAGCAGACAATGATGCAGTCGTACCATTAGAAGACATTGAAGTCAATGAACGACTTAATTATGTAGAGCAGCCGGTGGCCATCATTGATTGGAAAGAGAAGCACTTACGGAATAAAGTGGTTCCACTAGTACGAGTACAGTTGAGACACAGAAAAGGATCAGAATCTACGTGGAAGACCAAGGAGGAGATGAGGAAATTTTATCCTCAATTGTTTGATGAATGACAGGTTTCGAGGACGAAAGCTAAATAAGTAGGGGAGACTTGTAACACCCGAAAAGTCAAAACCAGTCATTAAAGATAATGGTCTTAATTAATGGGTATTTAATAAAAGAAAGAAAATGTTTATGGGCTAAATTGGGTTTCTGGGCATAAACCTAAGTGATTAAGGCCCATAATCAGCCCCTTAACACACCTAAAGCAGCTTCCATCTCCATCATTTGCAACCCTAGCTCCGAAAATTCATAGAGAGAGAAAGTGAAGGAAACTCAAGATTTGGAGCTTCAAAGGTCAAGGGATTGAAGATCTGGATGTTGGAGCATCAAACCTCAAGAAAGGAGCAACAAATCCAGGTAAGAATCGACCTCTAAACTCTTCTATAGATCAACCCGGATTCTAGGGTTTTGGGTTTTGAAAAGTTGTAAAGAATCGCATAAAGGTCACATTTTTACGTATGAAAACATGTATAAGCTTAGATTTAGCCTCATGGATGATAAACTAAGAGATTGGACGTAAAAAGTTATGATTTTGGGTTAAAAACGGCCTGGTTCATAATTTTATGCGATCTGCTAAACTGTACATGCATCCAGCAAATTTGCATATTTAATGAGCGAAACAATGAGGACTTCCTGCGAAACTAGCGAATCGCCAGTGAAGACTCCAGCGAAACTAGCAGCGAAACTGCTGGTGAAACTAGCAGCAAAACTGTTGGCCAATCTAGCTGCGAATTGCTGATCTTCTAGCGAAATTAGCAGCGAATTTAGACAGAAATTAACCCCTTTAAGTGTCAACTCATCTGCAGGCTGTGTAGTGAGATCCTAGCCTTGTAAGCTTAGTTTAGAAGTTGGTCTCGGTAACCAGGTGAGTTCTAGATCCCCTTATTTATAAGTTTTCCACGTTTTGGGGTTATTATGCATGCTAAATATACGTTTTTAAATGACGGAGATTTGATGAGGTTTAAACTGAAGGATAGATTTTTCTATAAGGAAATGTGTTATGTAAATGTTTAAAAATAAAAATTAAAAGGGCATTGCCCCTTGGACCCCACTAGGGGCTGCCGCCCCTAGGACCCCGCTATGAGGGGCTGCCACCCCCGAACCCTCGCAGTCCCGTGGAGGGTCGGTTATGTTTTATGATGACTTCTACTTGCCATGTTTTGTAGTTATTAAGTTAAGTATTATATATTAAAGTGAAAGACGATAATAATGAGAAGTGGAACTTAATGAATATTACCCCTGGGCCCGTTTGATGATGTAAACTCTTGCAAGCACTCTAATAGACTTCACTTAGGCAAGTCTGATGTATGATGACTAATCCGTATCCATGAGTAGGCTACGTGTCTTGCAGTGTGGATCAATTGTTGGGGGTTAGCTACCATGAAAAATGTGTACCGATAGGGATCGACATTCGTTGTCGATCAACATGAAGCTCTTTCTTTGTGCAACCTCGTTTATGATGAAGCGAAAGATATGAAAGAATGAAACATAATGAACGTGCTTATTATCATGAAAATGTTATGTATTATGTATGCGTGGTCATTATATGAAGGATAAAGTTATATTTTCTTATTTACCTAAAACTAGAACTCACTTAGCAAAGCTGACTTTTATGCATAATAGTTGGCAGGTAAGTGCTAATGCTGAGGATGGCACCACGGAGCTACTTGGGGAACTATGGATGGCATTCCTGTTTACGGAATCTTTACTATAATTTAAGAACAAGTAATATATTTTGTTTTCAATTAAAGGGAAAATGTATGAGTACGACATGTTTTCTACGTTTTAAATGAATGTCTAGTTATTTCCGCTGCAATGTTTTGTTATCAAACTGATTTTATGCTATGATTAACCAACTGTGACGCTTTCTGGGAACGGGGCCTTATAGGATTCCATGCAGATTTCTTGCCTCATGTTGGGAACCATGATTCCTGAACTGCAAAAGGACTTGGAGCATCATGGGGCATATGACATGATTACCCAATTGAAGGACATGTTCCTTTAACAAATTAGTATAGAGCGCTTTGAAACGGTTCGAGCGCTTCATGAATGTCGAATGGAAGAAACCCAATGGGTATCATCTTATGTTCTTAGAATGAAAAGCCACGTTGATCACCTCGAGAGGCTTAATTGTCCCGTCTCAAAGGAGCTAGCCATAGATTTGATCCTTAATGGCCTAATCAAAAGGTTTGAGACGTTCATAATGAATTACAATATGAACGGGTGGGACAAGAGCATTGGTGAGCTTCAAGCAATGCTCAAAACAGCCGAGGCAGGGATGGGTAGAAAGGTTCTACCTTTTCTCTCGATCAATGAGGGAGGCAATAAGAAAAGGTCATTCCCCGAAAGCAAGGCAAATGTTGCAAAGGAAAGGGGTACATCAAAGGAAAGGGGAAAGGAAAGGCTAAAGCGGAAACTCCAAAACATAAGCTTAAGAAGCCTAAGGTAACGGTGAATGATCCATGCTTTGAGTGTGGTGAGATAGGACATTGGAATAGGAATTGTCCAATCTATCTCAAAGAGTTGAGGAACAAGAGGGATGCTGGGCAAACCTTGAAGGATTTTGTGTGCCCAAGACACTTAGAATATGGATGTGGTTAATACGTTACGATCCAAGTTGGGTTATACCCAATAACAAGCTTAGCAAAACACCAATTATGTTTAATTGATGATATGATCATGCAATTAAATATTTACACCATTTTGAAAATGGTTTTCTAAATAAATTGCATATGAGATGGAACAAATTATAAGGATAATTTGTTGATGTGTTTATTGTTATTCTTATCATTTAAAAGGGGTTTAAATAACACTAATAACACATGAGTGTTCTTTAATTAAATTGTTTAATTAAAGAGCACATATGTCACACTTATAAATAGTGTCTAGAGAGTAACCTTTTATGTGTGACATATGACTAGTGACAATGTGTTATGTGTTACAAAATTAAAAGGGGGAACTCTTTCAAACTTTTTTGTTTTGGCCGCCCCTTGTAATTTTGATAGACCAAATTGTGTCTTGAAAACACACACAAACATTACTAGCCTTACACTCAATGAATCACTTCATTCCAAGACATGCAAAACACAAAATATCTCTCCACTCCTCCCTTTCAAGTTACGGAACTGGGCAGCAGCTTTAAAGCTCTTGGAGATCGATTTTGTGTTGATTTTTGGTGGTGTTCTTCCTAACAGAAGTGTCTGCAAGGAGCTGGGGGTAAACACACTTGAGGGCTTCTTCCTTGGGTCTTGGCCAAGATTTGAGCATCGAAACCTTTCTTCCTTGGTCGTTTTGCTGCTGGAAGAAGGTAGTTATCAAGCTCATTGAAGCTGTGATTTTATGTTGTTTACATTGCCTATAGCTTGTTCATTTCACATATCAAAAATCCTATTGATTTGGGTTTTCGTTTTCATCTAAAACAGCTTTTAGAACAACGAATTTTCAGATTATAACATGTTATAATCCTTAACATCCGCTGCATTTTCTGAAATTATAAAAGGTTAAACTATGTTTTTTTTCTATCAAACCCTTCAATGCATCAAGACCGGTATGTTGATGACTTGCTTGTTTTGCCTTTAAAATTGGTTTTAAGGAATGATTATTAACTTAGTATATTTGGACCAAAGACCATGAGCCAAGATCAGAAAAAACCAAGAAAAAAACCTCTAAGTCCCACACGGTATCAACAACTGCTGAAAGCCTCATCAGTAGTTTGACAAGTGCTGAAGACCTTAACAGCTGAAGATCCAAGTGCTGAAGTACAACAGCTGAAGAACACAAGTGCTGAAGCTGAAAGACCAAGTACTGAAGAACAACAGCTGAAGAGTTCACAAGTGCTGAAGATCAACAACTGATGTACAAAGTCTGAAGACAAAGACTGAAGACATCAGCTGATATATCTACTGAAGTCATCAGCTGATGAAACACCTGAAGGTCAAAGTCTGAAGATCAAGTACTGAAGCCTCAGTAGTTTGTCACAACTGCTGAAGAGTACTTCTTCAGTAGTTGTGATATCAGTAGTTTTATTTTCTATGTTTCAGTAGTTTTGTAAAACGACTGAAGAGCTTGTTCTTCAGTCGTTGTAGTTTCAGTAGTTTTATATTTTGTACTTAACTTGCTGATATGTTCTCAGTAGTTGTGAACATTTCAGTAGTTTGTTAAGAATTAGTTATTTCTGTATTGGATCTGCCAGTTGTCACTTTCCGTGATAACAGCAGTGACTGTTGCACTCTATATAAGGAGTGACAACCTATTGTAATCATTGAGTGAAATGAGTATTGAATGGAATGATTGATTGATTCGATTAGAAATATTCTACATCTATAAACATTCCTAGAAATCAGAAATTCATATTCTCTCCCTATAACTGTATGCGATCTTAATGCTCACAAATATCGTTGGCTTGCTACAATTTGTCTAATTCGTGTTTGTGTTCCGCTGCTTTATATTCTGATACGTCAAACTTGTGATCACTGATCCTGTCAAATGGTATCAGAGCAGGTTAATCATTGATCGATCTAATAATTGATCATTGAAACTGCTATTCAAGATCCAAGTTTGATTGAATTAGCTTTTGTTTTTGCAAGAAACGGTTATAGAGATTGAATTTTCTGTATTTCTGCTCATCATCCTGAGATCTTTTTCTTGGTTCTCATTGAGTTTGTTGTGGTTTGTCTAAAACTTTTTTTAAAACTTGAACTAAACTGTTTTTGAACTGAAAATGACCACTCCCTCCAATGATCCTCACAATACTGGTTCCTCAACCAAGCCTCCTATGCTGGTTAGGAATGAGTATAACATATGGCAAAGACGTATGCTCCATCACCTGTCTGTTAACAGCGCAGGGTGTTGGACATCAGTGGTACATGGTCCACACAAGCCTATGGTGAATAACCCGGAAACCAATCAAATGGTTCCGAAGAGGAGGGAGCAATACTCAGATGAGGATAAAAGTTGCTTGAGATTGATGCAAAAGCCCATGGAATTCTGGCCATGGCTTTGCCCAATGAAATCTATTCTGGGCTAATGCATCATGAAACTGCCCATGACCTCTGGATTGCTTTGAAAGAACAATTTGGAGGAACAGATGAGGTCTTGGCAAATAATAGAGAATTCTTGCCCAACAATATGAGACATTCTCTCATAGAAAGGGCGAGACACTGACTCAACAATATGAGCGGTTTTCTTGTTTGATCTCTGAACTAAAAATGGTCAAACTTGAATACACCAATATTCAGATGAATAACAGATTTCTGAGATCACTGCCTGAGAGATGGGACACATATACTATTGTCCTACGCTCCAGTGCAAGTTTGGACAAACTATCTCTCACCCAACTCCATGGGAAATTGCTCACTTTTGAGAGAGAGATAGAACAGAAGAGAAAGCTGTCTTCATCTGGAAAGCTCACTGAAGACTTTATTCAAGGCAACACTGCCTTGGTGGGTCATGAGTCAGAATATGCTTCATCTGAATGCCAGTATGATGAGCATATTAATTTCTCTTCGAGCACTTCTAATTCTGCATTTGTAAGTGTTGATGGTCAGTTCACTGGATGTAATAATGACAATTTATGTTTCATTATGGATGATCTCAAGGGGATTGCTGATGATGACTTAGAAGAGATGGATATTTTGAGCCAAATGGCCTTGATAAATATCAGATCTCAGAAGTTCTACAAAAGAACTGGAAGAAAATTCCCAGGACTCTCTGGCAAAACCAAAGTTGGTTTTGACAAGAGCAAGTTGAGGTGTCACAAATGCCAACGGCTTGGACACTTTGCAAGAGAGTGTAGATAACTGGATCTAACTCTACTGCACCCTTTGTGACTTTTCCTGGCAATAGTCAACAACACAGAGGGCAACATCCTGTCACATCTAGTCATCATCCTCAACAACAATCTCCGGCATATTTTGTTCCTCAGGGCCAAATGCCATATCAGTACCCTGGTATTATACATGCCACAGTCAAATCAAGTTCAAGTTCCTATGACACCACAACCTCATGCATTACCAGAACCTCAGCCTTCCCTATCTCATCAACAACCTTCATCTCAACAACACAGCTTCTTCACCCCAGGAGTTGTTGACTGGAGCAGTTTACCAGATGACTTGTCTGGTCATGATCAACTGTTCTCAGGTGCTGGTCAACATGGTGGTGACAGTCCCTTTGGGAATCTAGCTCTTATGGCTTTGGAGTCTGCTGATACTTCATCTTCCAATGCCTCTACACCTCAGGTATCACAGGTATCCTCTGAGGCAAAAGCCAAATTATGTTCTGAACAATGCATAGCAGCATTTGCTTCCATTAGAGAAGCAAATGTAGCTTTAATTAATAAGAACATTGAGCTAGAACAAATAATTTCCAAAAACAAAGCTGAGTTTGAGTTTGTGCTCAAAGATAAAAATGATGAGGTTTATAAACTGAATTGCAAAATAATTGATGATAAGGCTAGAGAAGATGTACTTCTAGAGAAGTACAAAGATCTCAAAGAAACCCTTGCAGTTACCCAGGTCGAGTGTGATAGATGGGTACAATCATGCAAAGGTTTTGAAATGCTTCTTAGTAAGCAATCTGCTTCAAATGTGAAGTTTGGCATTGGCTACAATCACACTGCTCCACCTACAGATTTTACCCGAGAGCAGAGGTAGAATCTGATGGTGAGAGTGATAACCAATCCATCAAATCATGTGATCTACCTTCTGATACAGCACAATCAGAAGTAGCAGTCAGCATCAAGTCCTCCTTGAACCTATCAGCTGATGTTGATGGTCCAAATGCTGACATTCACATGATCAATAAGTTGATCAACTCAGGAGTTAATCCTGAAGGTCCTGAAAGGACTGGAGAGCAGGATTTAACACCTGAAGTTCAAACTTCAACTGCTGTCAGCACTGAAGAGAAGAAAACTGGCAGTAGAAAGAGTTTGAAGGCTACTAAAGAGGATGTCAAGAAAGCAACCAATGCTTCCAAAGCATTGAAGAACAAGTCTTCTGTTGCTTCACCATCTTTAGTTGATGATCAACCTAAGATGAAGAAGAAACCATGTGAAATATGTGGTTTGTTCAATCATCTTACAGATGATTGTTGGTACAAAAGAGGTTCCAAACTCAAACAAAAAGAAGAAATTAATAGAAAATGGTAAAAATGAAAATGAGTTTGAGACCACATTTGTATCAGCAACATCAAATCCTGTAACCCTTAAGTCCTTAAAGCAATTCAAAAAGGAAGGAGTTAAACAGGTGACAGCTGAGGGTGCTCAAAAGAAGAAGGTGCAACATAGGACCTTATCTAACTCCACTAGCAATGTGTCTGATGAGCTGAAAGCTTTATCACAAAATCAGACACAGCTGGTGATGATGGTACAACATCTGTTGGGTAGAGTTAACCAACTAGATTCTCCTATGTTGAAACCACAGAAAAGGAGGTCTAAGCCAAAGGACTCCTCTTCTACACCATCTTCCTCTTCTCAGGCTGTTGTTACAAATAAACATGTTAGTTTACCATCTATTGATGAGACCAGGCCCAAAACCAAAAAGGTTTGGGTCTCTAAAACTAACTGATTGTTTATTATTGCAGGGTTCTTCAACATGCCAAAGTAGCATCTGGTATGTAGACAGTGGGGGATCTATGCACATGACTGGGAACATCTCTCTTCTTCATGACTACTCTCAAGGAAAGAAGGGATTTGTCTCTTTTGGCAATGATGCTAGGGGTTACATCATCGGTAAGGGCTTTGTCTCCAATGGAGAAATCAAATTTGATGATGTTAATCATGTGGAAAATCTCAAGTACAACCTCTTGAGTGTCAGTCAAATGTGTGATAAAGGCCATGTTGCCCTTTTCACAAGTCAAAACTGTAGGATTCTGTCATCCAAAGTTTTGCACTTGATTGACAAGGTGTTGGATGATCACACTCTCCTGAAAGCCAACAGGACAGGAAGAGTGTATGCCTTAGATCTCTCTAAGAAGATAGATCTCAAAGGCAATCCTTGCCTATTTTCCAAAGCCTCTTTTCAAGAATCTAAACTGTGGCACAGGAGGCTTGGTCATGTCAATCTCAAAAACATGAATCAGCTTAGCCACAATAGTTTAGTCAGAGGCTTACCAATAAAGGAGTTCCACTGTGATGAAACATGCACTGCTTGTTTAAAAGGAAAACAGCACAAGGTCTCATTTCCTCCTATTGAAGTGTCCAAGTCCACTGCCTGCTTGCAATTACTGCATATGGATCTATTTGGTCCTGTGAGAGTAATGAGCATGGCAAAGAAGAATACTGTCTGGTAATTGTGGATGATTACTCCAGATTTGTATGGACTTTCTTCTACATTCAAAGGATGAGGCTGCTCAGAAGATTATTCACTTTGTGCTGTACATTGAGAAGCAGTATTCCCTTCCAGTCAAGTGTATTAGGAGTGATAATGGAACTGAGTTCAGAAATCATACACTTGATGACTTCTATCTTTCAAAGGGAATCAAAAGGCAGTTCAGCATTCCAAGGACTCCAGAACAAAATGGAGTAGTGGAGAGAAAGAACAGGACCCTCATTGAAGCTGCAAGGTCCATGCTGGCTGACTCAGGTTTGCCATTGACCTTTTGGGCCGAAGCTGTCAACACAGCTTGTTATGTGCAAAATAGAGTTTTAGTAAATCAGAGGTTGATGAAGACTCCATATGAAGTTCTCCATCATTTGGCTCCTCTGATTTCATTTTTCAAAGCATTTGGGTGTCCCTGTTTTATTCTCAACACAAAGGATCAACTCCACAAATTTGATCCTAAGGTGGATGCAGGATACTTTGTTGGTTATTCATCTACTTGCAAGGCATACAGAGTCTTCAACTGCAGAACAAAGATGGTTGAAGAAACTCTACATGTTAAGTTTAATGAATCTCCAAAGGACAAGATTCCACAAAGTCCTGTGGAGTTATTTGATTTGGACATACTGCAATATGTTCCCTATCAAACTCCTGCTGTTGCTCCTGTCAACAGTTCACCACCTGGTGGTACTGCTGATGATGATGATGATTGCAGTACTCACCTCTTCAGGTTTAGTGATCAGCTGCCTGACTCAACTAGACCTGATGTTCCTGTAGCGCCAGTAGCACCATCCACAACAAATGCTGATGAGATTTCTTCGAATTCAACTTCCTTTGAATTACCATCCACTGATTGGTTTCAAGGAAATGATCACCATCACCATCTGTTGCTGCTGAACCGCTACAAACACTTGCACAGATCTCATTGTGTATCAAGATCTGAAGAATCACCCTATGTCTCAAATCATTGGTGATATCACTGCTGGCGTATCAACAAGAAGTCAATTGTCAAATTTCTGCTTTTATGCTCTCTTCATCAGTCAGCAAGAGCCAAAGAATTATCACATTGCTTTAAAGGACAATGGATGGGTTGATGCCATGCAGCTTGAGCTTCTTCAGTTCAAGAAACAGCAAGTGTGGGAACTGGTTCCTCTACCTCCAGGTAAGTGTGCAATAGGCACTAAATGGGTGTTTAGGAACAAAACTGATGAAAATGGGCTTATTGTTAAGAACAAGGCCAGACTGGTTGTTCAGGGGTTGCACAAGAAGAAGGTATTGATTATGATGAAACCTTTCCCCTGTAGCCAGACTGGAAGCAATTCGATTGTTTTTAGCTTATGCTGCTTATCAAAAACTTAAAGTCTTTCAAATGGATGTCAAAAGTGCATTTTTGTATGGAAAAGTTAAGAAGAGGTTTATGTATGTCAACCTCCAGGCTTTGAGGACAATAAACATCCTAATTGGGTGTATAAGCTTGATAAAGCTCTTTATGGGTTAAAACAAGCTCCCAGAGCCTGGTATGAGACATTATCAAACTTTCTTCTGGAAAACAATTTCACTAGAGGCTCCATAGACAAGACTTTATTTATTAAGAAAGCTGGGCAGCATAATCTACTTGTTCAAATTTATGTAGATGATATCATTTTTGCATCCTCTGATCCAAAGTTGTGTGATGCCTTTACAAAGTTGATGCAACAGAAGTTTGAAATGAGTGCCATGGGAGAATTACAGTTCTTTCTGGGGTTGCAAATCAAACGGCTGATGGAATTTTTATTCATCAATCCAAATATACAAAAGATCTTTTGCAAAAGTTTGATTTACAAAACTGTAAGCCCTGTTCTACTCCCATGAGCAGCACCACACAACTGGACTCAGATCAGAAAGGTAAAGTGGTTGATGAAACACTTTACAGATGTATGATTGGGTCCTTGATGTATTTAACAGCTTCTAGACCAGATATTATGTTTGCTACATGTGTTTGTGCTAGATTTCAGGCTGCACCTAAAGAGTCTCATCTGATTGCAGTCAAGAGGATCTTTAGATATCTGCAAGGCACTCCATCTCTAGGTTTATGGTATTCTACCAGACATTCTGGTAAATTAGTTGCTTTTTCTGACAGTGACTATGCAGGGTGTAAGTTGACCAGGAAATCAACTTCTGGTGGATGTCAATTCCTAGGCAACTGCTTGATTTCTGGCAGAGCAAGAAACAGACCTCAGTTGCTACATCCACTGCGGAAGCAGAGTACATTGCTGCTGCAAGCTGTACATCTCAGGTACTCTGGCTTCAAAACCAACTTTTGGATTATGGCATTACAGAGACTAAGACTCCATTGTTAATGGATAGTGCTTCAGCTCTTTGCATTGTCAAAAATCCAGTCCAGCACTCTAGGACCAAACATATAGAGATCAGACATCATTTTATAAGGGATTGTTTTGAAAAAGGTCTGATTGATCCTAAGTTTGTGCCTAGTGCTGATGAGCTTGCAGACATTTTTACTAAGCCTTTGGATAGTTCAACTTTCCAAAACCTGGTGTTAAGGCTTGGTATGCTGCAGCTAGAATAGGTGACAACTACTGATGATCTCAGTAATTCATACTGATGATCATGAGTGCCTGTCACATATAAGTACTGATGAGCTCTTTTAACCTCAGTAGTTTTTATAACTACTGAAGGCTAAATGTCTCACAAGTACTGAAGTACTTCATCTGCTCTAAACTACTGATAGTTACAACTACTGATGCAGTCATAACTACTGCAATCTAAAAACAGATAAGTACTGATGTCCTATGAAACACTGAAATCAGCCATAAAGACTGATGAATGTGTTGAGGACAGTTTGAAACAGCTGAAAAGCTAAGAATTGACGAAAACAGCTGAAGAGAACTTTCTCTTCAGTCGTTTGTACAACTGCTGTTTCATTTTAAACAACTGAAGCAAAACCACGTCTTCAGCAGTTTTATAACTACTGATGACCAATACCAAGTCTTCAGTTGTTTACAACAGCTGATGACAAAACCACTGTCTTCAGTAGTTTCATAACTACTGATGACAAACACCATGTCCTCAGTTGTTTCAATCATCTGAAGTCAAAACCACGGTCTTCAGTAGTTTTCTAAACTACTGATGCCTAACACCACGACTTCAGCTGTTTCAACGTCTGAAAGGATAATACCATGTCAACGGTCGTTTAAAACTACTGATGACTAACACCACATCCTTCAGTCGTTTCCTCACCCGTACCCTATAAATACCCTTAACCTGAGCTCTCCATGCTTCATCTTCTTCAAACCTAACGTTCCTCTCCAAAACTTCCATGGCGTCTATGCAAATAAACCGCGACACAACTGTGTTGCCTACCTCACAAAATCGCCGATCTGGACTAAGTTCGATGCTGCTATCGATCTTATGGTTCAGTCCCCATACAACAAGGCATTCCTTCTGAACCCCGTTTTACATGCCGAATCCTTGAACCAATTTTGGATGAACGTTACTGTTACAACTGAGGAGAGCAACACACGATCCCTCCGGTCAGTCGTCAACAACAAAGAAGTAGTGATTACTCCTGCAACAATCCGTAAAATTCTTCAACTGAGTGATGCTACCTCTCCTGCTGGATATCCGAAGAGCACCATAGATCTATCATTTGCTCAGCATGGATATCAAGGTGATCTCAGTGCCACCACCATCATGAAGAAACACTTTAATGACGCTGAGCGCCTGATTTTTCATATGGTCAATGTATGTTTGGCCCCTAAGACATCGTCTTGGGATCAAATGTCCACCAAATGGCAGCAGGTAATGTATTCTATCCTTGAGCAACAACCACTGAATTTTTCAGAATTATATTTTCAGAGCTCAAAGATATGGCTCAAAAACTAACTGCCAACCGTTGGATACTCTATCCACGGTTCATAATGGCCATTATTATAGACCAGCTTAATGCTGAGGGACTTGTTGGCTTGGGAGTCCCTGCTACGGCTGTTCTGCCCGAAGTATACTCCCGGCACAACTCTGACCGGACACTCAAACTGGCTGCCAAGCTGCGAAAACCCACGCAGCTGGAACCCACAGCCACCACCTCCAAATCCAATGTCCCCACCAAACCCACCAAAAAGAAACCCAAAATGGCTACTCAGGGAATTGAGTCCCCTGAGGATGCTCCTGCACCACAAACGCAGGATATATCCACTAGTCCTAACCCCCTAGTGGATACAATGACTCTTCCAGCCACAGCCGCTCAGGCTTCCTCTCAACAGGAGCCTGCAGCAACCAAGGGGCACCTACTTATCTGGGATCTCACTCACTTGAGGAGATTGCCATTGAAGAGCACCATCCACCCCAGGTGCACACTGCTTCTAACCCCTACCCCAAACAACCACCCCTCACAGCCCAACTTTAATAGTTGCACAAGTGCTGACTCAATTGCACTCCTCACCCCCTCCCCAGAAACCACTTACTACTGGGAATTCCTCTACAATTGAGGGGGAGGAACACAGTGCACCTGAGAACCCACAGCACAGGGGTTTCCCAATTCTATCTCCTGGTGTAGACAAGGAGCTTAGAATATCTACTGAGGCTGCCACCTCCTCTGACTCAGCACATGACCAGAGTGAGGCTGGTAACATTGCTAAGACCTCCCTAGAGGCAACAGCTGATGATGGACATTGTCCTGAGGCTGGAAGTCCCCAGTACCAAGCACAAGGGGCACATGCACCAACTGGTCTACACCCAGTGCATGTAAATCCTGCTCTAAGCAGGAGGTCAGGTGATTCAGTATCAACTGATGATGACCTGAGCTTCTTCTATGATGTAGTTGCTCAAAATACCATTCTAGAGGATGAGGTTAGCAGACTCAAAGAGCTGCTGGCCAAGATGTCTCAGGATGCAAGTCCATCTGCCACCATCATACCCCACAGATGGCACCTTCCCTTGAAGGTTTCCCAAACACAGAGCCACCCCAAAATCAACCACCTGCCTCTGCTTCAGGCCCTACTTCTCAGGAACAGAACCCTCCTGAGCAAATAGGTGTTGTACTCCAAAATTCCCTCCCTCTCATCACCCCCATAATCACTGATATAGTGATCAAAGCCCTTGATGAGAGGCTTTCCTCAACATTACAGCCCCTGGTTGATGCTGCTGTCCAAAAGACTCTTTCTGCGGTACCAACCCCTTCCTCCAATGCAACCAAAAAGGGGGAGAGTACTGCAGTGAAAGAAAGAAAGAGGAAAAGATCTGAGGAAAGGAAGAGGAGAAAAAGAAAAGCAACCTCTGCTCACGTACAAGCGAAAGAGAAGTGCTGATGATCACACTGCTGAAGACAAATCCTTGGAGGAGCTGGTCAAAGAAGCTGACACCACACACAGCCGCTCCATGGATAATATAATTGAACAACTCTTCAGGCAGGGGTTTGACACAGCCACACTGGATAGTGAGATCAGAAGGTTAGAAGTACAAGAGATACAAACCCGATGGGCAGGGTATGATGCTCTTGAGAAAGAGAGGTTGGAAATAATGATCCGCTTTATTGCAAAATACTTGGGAAGATCATTATGGAGATCCGCGCATGGTCCAGGGACAGCATTCTGGCTATAGCCACCAGAATCTGTCTGTCTGAGCAATTCAACAAAGGGATTATTGTGGAAGCCCTTGATGAGGCTGGGGCTGGCAAAAGGTTAGAGATGGCTAAACTCACAAGGCGAATTAACTACAAGGATGCTAGATCAACCTTCCCTTCCACCACACTCAACAGATCCTATCCCTCAAATCTCCCAACAACCTCTAAGCCAAAATCCAAACATCCTCTTTCTTCAAAACCAATCCCTTCACCAACCCAACCATCATCCAGTGATGTACCCCGAAGGAGGAGAAGGTGCTGAGGATGGAAGAAGAAGAAGAAGAAGAGGATGAAGATGATTGTCTGCCACTCTCTGCTGTTCTGAAGCTACCAAAACCCGGAGTCAATCCATGATCACACCTGACTCTCAAAGGGAAATGGTCAGAGTCAAGATAGAAGAAGAAGAACAGCAGAAACAGCACGATGAGCAACTGTTGAAGATGTTGACAAGGAATTTCCTCAGTCATCATCTATTCAAGCCATGAAAGGCATGCTCAAAGGCTGTACACTCTCAGGCACACCTTTCAGTATCAGAAGGAGAGAGTGAGAGTATGGCCAGACCCCAGGGTGAGTTCTAGAATCTATAAAAGAACTATCCCACACAGATACAACGGCCAAGTACGAAAAACAATAGAATCTACCATCATGTGGCCGTTGTAGTCTCACCTTGGGAAATCATTGATGAATTCAAGAAAGCTCACCAAGCAAAGAAGACACCTCAAGCCTTACTAGAAAACAAGATGATTAAGAGGGTTGTTATATAAAAAGCTTGAAGACATCCAAAAGAATGAGCTCCAGTTACTCCTTGAAGGCAACCATCCTGATGATTTGTATATAGGGAGGTAACTACGGTGGAGCTGAAAAATGGCAGGACCATGAAGTACTTATCAGAGTACTATGGTCCAGAGTTCTTCTTCGAAGGAGGAGCTGAAGAACTCTCTCAAGAGGAACAAATTGTTCTCCTTGAGGCCTATGTTCGTGAGTCATACAGACTCATTATGGGGAAGTAAATCTCATGAATGGGATAACAACTCTGTGTCCAGTTCCCCAAAACAGAGTTCCCATTCATACTCTGCCAAACAAATATTTGAGATTTCTTCCCAGGCCGGAGCATACATGGGTCATCTTCTCTACTGATCAAGAAGGAAAAAGACCACTTTTGCCATCAATAAGTGGAGAGTATAAATAAGTTAGAGGTTTTGGCTTATTGGTTCAGGGGGAGTTTGTTGGACCAAGAACCAATGAGCCAAGATCAGAAAATCTCTAAGTCCCACACGGTATCACACAACAACTGCTGAAACCTCATTGTGAGTTGACAAGTGCTGAAGACCTTACACAAGCAGTCTGAAGAACCAAGAGGAAGAACCAATGCTGACAGTACAGACACCGAAAAGAACACAAGTGCTGAAGCTGAAAGACCAAAGTACTGAAGAACAACAGCTGAAGAGTTCACAAGTGCTGAAGATCAACAACTGATGTACAAAGTCTGAAGACAAGACTGAAGACATCAGCTGATGATATCTACTGAAGTCTCACTGAGAACACCTGAAGGTGAAAACTGACTGTAAGAGTGTGAAGATCAAGTACTGAAGCCTCAGTAGTTTGTCACAACTGCTGAAGAGTACTTCTTCAGTATTGTGATATCAGTAGTTTTATTTTCTATGTTTCAGTAGTTTTGTAAAACGACTGAAGAGCTTGTTCTTCAGTCGTCTGTTGTATCAGTTTCAGTAGTTTTATATTTTGTACTTAACTTGCTCTGATATGTTCTCAGTAGTTGTGAACATTTCAGTAGTTTGTTAAGAATTAGTTATTTCTGTATTGGATCTGCCAGTTGTCACTTTCCGGATAACAGCACTGACTGTTGCACTCTATATAGGATGACAACCTATTGTAATCATAGTGAATGAGTAATTGAATGGAATGATTGATTGATTCGATTAAGATATTCTACATCTATAAACATTCCTAGAAATCAGAAATTCATATTCTCTCCCTATTAATGTAGCGATCTTAATGCTCACAATATCGTTGGCTTGCTACATTTGTCTATTCGTGTTTTGTGTTCCGCTGCTTTATATTCGTACGTCAAACTTGTGATCTCTGATCCTGTCAGTATAGCTGGTTTTGGCTGCTAAGTTCATATGATATGAAACCCCAATCTTTCAGTCATATCACACATGCTTGTGATTAAACTTTGAAAGATATACATGTCTTTGTTTGTTTTGTTTGGACAAAAAAAACCCAAATTTCAGTTTATGTTGGCTGAAATTTCGTGGTTTTAAGAGGGTTTTCATTATATTTTGGATGATATGATAGATGCTTGTTTTAGTGCATACCTAGCCATTGACCTTGTGGTTGTTTGGATGTTGTAATGGTTGTATCTTCATTCAATTGGGTTGTATTATTTGTTGTTTGTGCTTTGTTTCAAATGTAATTTATTTATTATTGGGTTGTAATAAATATATTAGTGTATTTTCATTTTACTAGATATCTTGTATTAGGACTTTATATCTTGTAATATGAAGACTACACATTGGAAGCACAAAGGAAGGCATGAAAGAAACATGGAGCATTTTGGATGTGGTTTCAAGTGGGAGGCTTTTGGATGTTTTCCATTGCTTTGTTTGTGACCCTTAGGAATGACCTATGGACCACACTTGTGATGGCAAACAAGTGTGGACCACTTTAGATGCTATGGTTATGCACATATGCACATATGGTTGTTTATGTTTTGTTGATTGTTTGTTGTTTGATTGTTTGGTTGATATTTGATATTCATAACAAACTCATTAACAAACTTAACAAGCTGAAAATTGATGGTTCTTAATGTTTAAATAAAGTTATTAAAATGGTTTAATGATTTTAAAGATTAAAATAGGTTTTAATCAAAGAACCATAGGGTACCTTGTATTGAAAGCATGCAAATACAAGTACATAGAGTTTTCTAAACTAGAATTATGCAACCTCTATACATTCTTAAACAAGATCAACACCGTCCTTTTACAAAACACTTGAGTCACTTGGGAACTCTTAGTGGGATAAGGTCACCTAACCATTTGAGGGAACTTGTGATTTGTGGTGAGAATGCCTTATTTGTGGGATAAAGGTCACCTAACCACTTGTTTTGGCAAACTCACACGTGGGTGTAAGTAGGGTGTCTTGATTTGCAAATCATGTCAATGGATCACCTACGATGTGGTTTCCAAATGGTTTGATGGGATTAACATGCCGACTTTACATATGATGTTTCAAGTCGATCCCATATTTCTAGAAGTTGCAAATGGTTGCAATCGTCAAATGTGACCACCTTATTAATTTAAAAACGTGGGATAAAGGTCACCTAACCATAATTTAAATGTAATGTTGGGTTGTAGATTTTAATATGAAAAGACCTTGAAAGGCATTTATTATTAAAATTACAATATCGAAAATACTAAAATAAAACTTTGTTAAAAATTTGTAGATGGCCTCAAATAATGATAATTCCGATAACTCTTCCGCATCCAACCAATCTCTACGAGCGATCCTCTAAAAGGAACGTCTAAATCATAACAACTTCATAGATTGGTATCGAAACTTGAGAATCGTTCTCAAGCAAGAGAGAAGATCGTATGTTTTAGACGACCCTATCCCCGATCAACCTAGCGAGGATGATGAGGAGGCCTATAACGATTGGCTGAAATACACTGAGGACTCCGTCCAAGTGTCTTGTCTCATGCTAGCGAGCATGACTCCAGATCTCCAAAAGGAGTATGAACACCATGGAGCTTACGACATGATAACCCAACTGAAGGAAACGTTCCAACAGCAAGCAAGGGTTGAGCGCTTCGAAACGGTTCGAGCACTCCATGCATGTCGTATGGACGACAACCAATCTGTGTCATCTTATGTACTTAAGATGAAAAGTCACATGGACCGCCTCGAGAGGCTTAATTGTCCCGTCTCGAAGGAATTGGCCACGGATTTGATCCTAAATGGCCTTACCAAGAAGTTCGAGACATTCGTGTTGAACTACAACATGAATGCATGGGACAAAAAGCATTGGTGAGCTTCACTCAATGCTCAAAACATCCGAGGCGGCCATGGGTAAAAGGTTTTACCGTGTTCTCACCATCCATGAAGGTGGGAAACAATAAAAGGCCTCGTCCCGCACCCAAGGCAAAGGTTGCAAAGGGTAAGGGACCCGCTTGGGGAAAGGGAAAGGGGTGGCAAGGATGCCACCCAAACCACAAGAGAAAAAGAAAAGGTTGCTACTAACAACCCATGCTTCAAGTGTGGGGAGATTGGACATTGGGCAAGGAATTGTCCTGTCCATCTCCAAGAGTTGAAAGCAAAGAGGGATGCTGGGCAGACCTCAGGTACAATATACATGATCCATATTGATTTAAACATGATATCCTCTAACACATGGGTATTAGATACTGGATGTGGAACTCACATTTGCAATTGTTGCAGGGGTTCAAAAGAAGTAGTGACTTCAAGAAAGGGGATGTAAGCCTCTACATGGGCAATGGGGCTAAAGTTCAAGTTGAAGCCCGTGGTGACTACATCTTGAAACTTCCAAATGGTTTGGAAGTGATTTTGAACAATGTTTTGTATGCTCCTAGTTTTACTAGGAATATTATCTCTGTAGCCCTGTTAAAACAATTTGGATTGTATTATCATTTGTTGAAAAAGATATTCATGTTTCTTTTAATGGTATGTTCTTTTTAAAGCTATTCCCATTAATGGTCTTTATGAATTGGTTCATGAAAATACTTAAATAGTCTTCATCTACCAAACTAACACCAAGAAACTCAGTTGGACTTGAGTGATACCTATCTTTGGCATTGTCGTCTTGGCCATATAAACAAGAAACGTTTACAAACACTACAAAAGAATGGTCTTTTAAAACACATGAATGTGATTCATTTGATGTTTGTGAATCTTGTTTACAAGGTAATGACTAAGACACCCTTTAGTGGAACTACGAAAGGGCAAAAGATCTATTAGGAATCATACATTCGGATGTATGTGGTCCTTTTAAGCAAATGACTAGGAATGAAAGATACTTCATTACCTTTACCGACGATTATAGTCGCTATGGGTATGTGTACTTATAAGACACAAAGATGAAGCTTTGAAATGTTCAAATCTTCAAGAATGTGGTTGAAAATCAACTCAATAAGTCAATAAAGTTCTCCGTACCGATAGAGGAGGTGCATACCTAAATGATGCTTTCCAAGATCATCTTAAGAGTTGTGGGATTGTCTCACATCTTACTCCACCTGGAACACCACAACACAATGGTGTGTCTGAGAGGAGGAATCGAACCTTATTGGATATGGTCAGATCTATGATGGCTAGAAGCACATTACCTCTATCATTTTGGGGTTTCGCTTTGCTCTCCGCGGCCCGTATTTTGAATATGGCCCCAACCAAAAGGTGGAAAGGACACGCTTTGAGATATGGCATGGAAGAGTTCCATCCCTATCATACTTAAGGGTTTGGGGATGTGAGGCTTATGTTAAGACTCCCACCCCAACCAAATTGGAAGTCCGACCACCAAGTGTATCTTTGTTGGATATCCTAGAGATTCTATGGGATATTATTTCTATGATCCACTGCAACAAAAGGTGTTTGTTGCCAGAAAGGGTGAGTTCTTAGAACAATTCCTTACGGAAGGAGCTGGCAGTAACAAGTGGACCTTGAAGAGGATCAAGAACCACAACCCTATGCATGTTTGGTTGAAACTAGCACTCAACATGAGGATGTTGAGGATGATCAAGGGGTTGATCAATACACACAAAACGTTCGAAGAAGTGGTAGAATTAGTAATCCACCTGAAAGATACGGATTTTCATGGATGGATGCTATGAGTAGATTCAGATGAGCCAACCACATACCATGATGCAGTGTCCAATTCGGATTGTGACAAATGGCTTGAAGCCATGAATGTTGAGATGCAATCCATGTATGACAATCAAGTTTGGGAATTTGTTGTACCACCTCTTAATTCCAAGGTAGTTGGAAGTAAGTGGGTTTTGAGGAAGAAAACCGATATGCATGGAAACTTGGATACTTATAAAGCTAGACTTGTAGCGAAGGGTTTCACTCAAACTCAAGGGGTGATTATCATGAAACCTTCTCACCTGTTGCGATGCTAAAGTCTATAAGGATATTGTTTGCCATAGCTGCTCATCATGATTATGAGATTTGGCAAATGGATGTCAAAACCGCCTTCCTAAATGGATACCTTGTGGAAGATGTCTATATGGTCCAGCCTGAAGGTTTTGTCGATCCAAAACATCCTAATAAGGTATGCAAGTTAAGAAATCAATCTATGGATTGAAACAAGCATCGAGAAGCTGGAATCATCGTTTTGATGAGGAGGTAAAGAAATTTGGCTTCATCAAAAACGCTGATGAGGCTTGTGTGTATAAGAAGGCTAGTGGGAGCACAATAACTTTCCTAGTATTGTATGTTGATGACATACTACTATTTGGAAATGACATCCCACCCTGGAAGGTGTAAAAACCTGGCTTGGAAGTTGTTTTTCCATTAAGGATCTTGGTGAAGCCGCTACATTCTGGGAATAAAGATCTATAGGGATAGATCAAGGCGGTTGATGGTTGAATCAAGTGCATAATTGATAAGATCTTGAAAAGGTTCAAGATGGAAAACTCTAAGAAAGCTACCGTACCTATTCAAAGAGGAACGATATTGAGTACGACTCAATGTCCAAGCTCAAAGGATGAGCAAGATAAATTGAAGACAATCCCATATGCATCTGCTATTGGATCCATCATGTATGCAATGATATGCACTCGACCGGACGTCTCATGCGCCTTGAGCATGACAAGCGTTACCAGCAAAATCCTGGAATAGTCATTGGATCGTTGTTAAGAAATACTTAATACCTAAGGAGGACAAGAGATATGTTCCTGATCTATGGATCTGGTGACAAGGAGCTCTTCGTAAAAGGTCACACGGATGCGAGTTTCCAAACGATCGTGACGATTCACGGTCACAATCGGGATACATTTTCATTCTGAATGGAGGAGCTGTCTCTTGGAAGAGCTCCAAGCAGGATGTGGTAGCTCTATCAAATACAGAATCAGAATACGTCGCCGCATCATTGGCAGCTCAAGAAGCTGCATGGTTGAAGAAATTCATTGCCGATCTAGGGTTATCCCTTCCATTCAGGAACCCCTAGAGATCTTTTGTGACAACGAGGGTGCGATTGCTCAATCAAGGAACCTCGTGCTGATCAAAAGACTAGGCACATTGAGCGGAGATTCAACTACATACAAGATGAAGTTGAAAAGGGAAATATATGTATTCGCAAAGTTCACACGGATCAAAACATTGTGGATCCTCTCACGAAGCTCCTTGAAAAGGCAAAGCATGAAGTTCATACTTGTGCCATGGGACTTTGATATTCTAGTGATTGGATTTGATCTGTAAATTTTGTATTTGGATATATGGAACTCTATATTATTTGAATAATAATTATTTGGTTATAGTGTTTCAATTAATGTTCCTATTTAGCATGTTTTATCCATGAGTAAATGTTTACTCTAAAATGTCCGTAGTCGCTCATACTTGTGGGAACAAGTGTGAGAGTAAGATTATTATGAACTTGGATTGGTTGATATTCATAAGGATGAATATAGAGCAATGGGTTGCTACCAAGGTTTGTAGATATTTGTGGGACAAAATATTGGACTAACCCGCATCTCAAATTTTACTACATTGGAATCTAATGATGATCATAAGTAAATTTGGTAAAGGTGAATATCATTTGGTATCCTCCGACATGAGATACATATTGAGTTTGATATTCACTAAGTATTATACCTTGAGCTAATTCTTCATTGTCCTGAAATAGTGGAGAGTACATAAGGGTATGTTCAGATATAACACGAAGTGTTTGTGAGAAACGTATGTAGTCAAGATGGGATTTGTTCCTCTTATTCGTTGAGAGTTACATGTCTAAGGCCTGATTAAGTAAATCAACAAGGAATGATCATTCTGTGTCCTTGGATTTTACATGATATCTGTAACAAAAGGATAGATGATTGATTCACCTAAATCTTTTCAAGTAGGGTACTTGAAGGGATGATGTTATTGAATGGCTATAAGTCATGCGTATTAAGGGTAGTAAACCGTTGTTAGGCGGTATTTACTGCTTGCATCAATCTTCTATGAATCTTGGGCAAGTGGGAGATTGAAGGATTCTGTGTGCCGAAGACACTTAGAAGATGGATGTGGTTAATACGTTATGATCCAAGTTGGGTTATACCCAATAACAAGCTTAGCAAACACCAATTTATGTTTATTGATGATATGATCATGCAATTAAATATTTACAGCAATTTAGAAAATGGGTTTTCTAAATAAATTGCATATGAGATGGAACAAATTATAAGGATAATTTGTTGATGTGTTTATGGTTATTCTTGTCATTTAAAAGGGGTTTAAATAACACTAATAACACATGAGTGAACTTTAATTAAATTGTTTAATAAAGAGCACATATGTCACACTTATAAATAGTGTCTAGAGAGTAACCTTTTATTGTGTGACATATGACTAGTGACAATGTGTTATGTGTTACAAATTAAAAGGGGGAACTCTTTCAAACTTTTTTGTTTTGGCCGCCCCTTGTAATTTTGATAGGACCAAATTGTGTCTTGAAAACACCACACAAACAATTACTAGCCTTACACTCAAATGAATCACTTCATTCCAAGACATGCAAAACCCAAAATATCTCTCCTCTCTCTCCCTTTCAAGTTACGGAACTGGGCAGCAGCTTTGAAGCTGTTGGAGATCGATTTTGTGTTGATTTTTGGTGGTGTTCTTCCTAACAAGAAGGTGTCTTGCAAGGAGCTTGGGGGTAAACACATGGGGGGCTTCCTTGGAGTCTTGGCCAAGATTTGAGCATCTAAAACCCTTTCTTCCTTGGTCGTTTTTGCTGCTGGAAGAAGGTAGTTATCACAGCTCATTGAAGCTGTGATTTTATGTTGTTTTACATTTGCTAATAGCTTTTTCATTCACATATCAAAATCCTATTGATTTGGGTTTTCGTTTTTATCTTAAAACAAATTTTAGAACACGAATTTTCAGATTATAAACTGTTATAATCCTTAACATCCGCTGGTTTTCTGAAAGTATAAAGGGTTAAACTATGTTTTAGTGTTCTATCAAACCCTTCAAACCTAGGTACAACTTTCATGATTCACATTGGTTTAAATGTTATTTCTTCAAAACACATGGGCATTGGATAATGGATGTGGAACTCATATTTGTAATTTGTTGCAGGGGTTCAAAAGAAATAAGCACTTCAAGAAGGGAGACACAATCTCTACATGAGCAACAGAGCAAAAGTTGATGTTGAAGCCCAAGGAGACTATATTTTGAAACTTTCATATGGTTTGGAAGTTATTCTTAAGAACATTTTGTATGCTCCTAGTTTGACTAGGAACATAATTTCTGTTTCTATTCTAAACAATGTGGTTATGATTTAAAGTTTGTAAACAATGGTATTTGTGTTTGTATGGATGATGTATTTTATTTCAAGGCTATGCCTTTTAATGGTATTATGAATTGGTTCATGAGAATTCATCCTATAATAATCATTATACCAGTCAAGCACCAAGAAACATAAAATGGGTTTAAGTGATTCATATCTTTGGCATTTTCATCTTGGTCGCATAAACAAGAATCGGATTCAAACACGTTAAAAGAACAGTCTTTTTAAAACAAGTGTGAATCTTGTTTACAGGGGAAGATGACCAAGTCGCCCTTAGTGGTACTAACGAGAGGGCAAAAGACTTATTGGGAATCATACATTCGGATGTATGTGGCCCTTTTAAGACAATGACAAGAAATGGTGAAAGATACTTCATTACCTTAATCGATGATTATAGTCGATATGGTTATGGTACTTGATGACGCATAAACATGAAGCTTTTGAAATGCTCAAAATCTTCAAGAAGATGAAGTAGAAAATCACTCAATAAAACTATCAAAGTTCTTCGTTTAGATAGAGGAGGTGAATACCTCAATGAGCCCTTTAAGTACCATCTAAGAAGTTGTGGGATCATCTCAGAACTTACTCCACTTGAACACCACAACATAGTGGTGTGTCCGAAAGGAGAATCCATACCCTATTGGATATGGTTCGATCTATGATGGCTATAAGCTCACTACCTCTATCTTTTTGGAGTTTCTCATTGCTCTCCGCGGCTCGTATTTTGAATATGGCTCCAACCAAGAAAGTGGATTCAACACCTTTTGAAATATTGCATGGAGAGTTCCATCACTATCGTATTTAAAAGTATGGGGTTATGATGCTTATGTTTAGCTAAACACCAAAAACAAGTTGGAAAGTTGATCCACTAAGTGTATATTTATTGGAGATCCCATAGACTGTATAGGATACTACTTCTTTGATCCACAGAGCAAAAGGTATTTATTGCTCGAAAGGCAGAGTTCTTGGAAGCTAAGTTCCTTATAGTAGGAATAACATATAGAATAGTGGAATTTGATGAGGATCAAGATCCACAAACCGATACACGTTTGGTTGACAGTAGCATCCAACAAGAGGTTGTTGATGATGATCAAGAGGTTGATCAATATAAACAAAATGTCCACAGATCTGGTAGAGTTCGCATTCCACCTCAATAATATGGATTTTTCATGAATGGATGCTATGTGGTTGACTCCGATAAGCCAACTACATACCATGATGCAATGTCCAATTCCAATTGTGACAAATGGTTGGAAGCCATGAACGTAGCGATGCAATCCATGTATGACAACCAAGTTTGGGAATTGGTTGACCCTCCACTTTAACTCCAAACCGGTTGGATGCAAGTGAGTTTTCAAGAAGAAAACCGATATGCATGGAAACTTGGATACTTACAAAGCAAGACTTGTAGCAAAAGGTTTCACTCAAACTCAAGGGGTTGATTATGATGAAACCTTCTTGCCTATGGCAATGCTAAAGTCAATTAGGATATTATTTGCCATAGCTGCATATTATGACTATGAGATTTGGCAAATGGATGTCAAAACCGATTTTCTTAATAGACATCTCGAAGAGACTGTCCATATGGTTCAGCCTGATGGTTTTGTCGATCCAAAACATCCTAATAAAGTATGCAAGTTAAAGAGATAAATCTATGGAATGAAACGAGCATCAAGAAGTTGGAATCAACGTTTTGATGAAGAGATCAAGAATTTTAGTTTCATCAAGACGCTGACGCAGTTTGTGTATATAAGGAGGCTAGTGGGAGCATAGTTACATTCTTAGTATTGTGTGTTGATGACATACTACTTTTTGGAAATGATATTCCAACCATGGAAGGTGCTAAAACTTGGCTTGGAAGTTGTTTTTCCATAAAATATTGTCAGGACCTGGTATTTGAATGAAATACCGAATGATTAACGTGTAAACCAAACCAAATAGTGTAGAATCCTACTTGATTGGCGATCCAATCAGTGAGAACGCACGTAGAATCAATAAAGTATTGAATCAAACGTTTAGAATCGATCTACAGCGTTCTATGAACTTGGAGAATCAACTTGGAGGTTTCTGGACAGCTAGGGTACGTCTGGAATCAAAAATAGAATAAAAGAGTGTGATTCAGTCGTGCGATTGAACCATACGGTTGATTCATCCACACGACTGAGTGTTCAATCATGCGACTGACTCATTTTTACGAAGTTATTCATGCGTATGGACTATTTAGGCGCATGGACACTTAGTCGCATGGCCATTCGGACGCATATCACTGTTGGGACGCATGGTCCATTTTGACGCATGAGAACTTCACTTCACCAAGTTTGAGTGTATTTAACATTAGAACATTATGCATGACACTTCAAACAGTCACAAACCTAATTAACCAATTCATCATCGACTCATTAATGAAATATTAAATGTTATAAATACTACACAATCAATATCATTTCATTAATCATTTGAACCATTACATCAGAATTAGACAAACAAGATCTATTACATTCATAACATGATCTAGGGACATATATGTACCAACAAACTCCCCCTTGGACCTAGATCTCTCTAATGTCTTGTTGTCTTATTGCCTCCTTAAACTTCTTGAACTTATCCTCTTTTGTAACTCCTGCATGAATCTCAAATGCAAAACATAGTCTTATAACATTTTGGAACTGGAGGGCTTGTCCTATGTCCTGCATATCATAGAACAGTGGCCACTTGTACAGAGTGTAGACATCATTTGCTGAGAAGTTGGTGAGCCACATTGTGTCAAATACCCTCATGGTATCTATTTGGCCCTCTTTGTTTAGGACTATGACCGTTCTCCTGTCCTCCAATCATAGTACCACCACTTAAAATGTGGAGTGAAGTCCTGTGGCATTTCCCTGAGTGGGATTCTTGACATCGTGCGCAGAGGACTCCACTTCAACACTATCTTTGGCTTTCCGGAAATGGCATCAATTTCAGATCTTCTGATGTATCTTGTAGGCTGTTGGGGTCTGAAGTTAACCCACCTGGTGTGGTACTCCTTTTTTAGGGCAGCCTCAAACCAGCCAGACATCTTTCTCGTGTCAGCATACAACAACTTCAGTTTGGTCTTAAAATCACCAGTGAGGTCTACTCATCCATTGTGTTGAATCTACCGATATATCATTTGTGGTCTAGCAACCTCGAGGTCTACTTTCTTTGTGTTACCTTAGTAGTTACCAGTTTTTCTATCATCTTCCCTTTTATATGGCTTTGACTACACAGACTTATACTTTGAATTTTGCATCTTTTCTAAATTAAATTTTAAAGTCCCTTTTGATTTGTTCCTATGTACTATCACTGTCCAAAAGTTTTGAATCGGTATCATAGATACGATCTACCTATTTCAGTTGTCTACTCCTTCTCCCTCGTTTTTTTAATGTTACTAGCTGACCTACTCTCCCCCTAAAATTCTAAAATCATACTGGATTGAATTATTTTAGGATTTTAACAGACAGCTAAATAACATGAATTTAATTTAAACAGAATAAAATCAATAAGGAAAAATGAAAAAAAATGTAACTACAATGCATCGGACTACACATGATCATCATCAGGAATAACATCACTTTTCTTTTTAACGCTATTGACCTCTAACAAATATAGAAAACGTGGTTTATCAAAGGCTTTTGTATAGAGGTCAGCGCGTTGAAAATCAGTATTAATTTTACCACATCTATTAAGTTCTTTTCAAACAGTCTCTTATGAAATGGTATTTAACACTTATGCGTTTGGTCTTGGATGTTGTACTGGATTTTTTGTTACTGCAATTGCAGCAGAGTTATCAACAAAGATAGGAGTAGAAGAAAACTTTAAACCATAATCCCGCATTTGCTGTTGAATCCAGATGATTTGTGAAGAGCAACTTGCAGCAGCAACGTATTCGGCTTCACAGGTTGACAATGCAACCGAGGTCTGCTTCTTGCACTGCCAGGTAACTAATCTCCTCCTAAAGAATTGACACCCTGCTGATGTAGACTTGTAGTTCATCTTGCAGCCCCCGTAATCCGAGTCACTATACGCCGTGAGCTCAAAGTCATCATCATGAGGATACCATAACCCAAGTGTGGGTGTACCCTTCAGATAACAAAATATCCTTTTGACCCCGATTAGATTGTTAACCTTAGGCTTATCCTGATATCTAGAACATAAACATGTAGCATACATGATATCAGGTCTTGAGGAAGTGAGATACATGAGGGATCCAATCTTCCTCGGTACATTTTGGCATCTACCAGATCTCCATTTTCATCAGGTGCTATTTCATGATTTGTAGCAAGTGGAGTCCCAGCTATAGAAGCATGCTCCATGTCAAACTGACTGAGAATGTCTCCCACATACTTGGTCTAATGTAGAAAGATCCCATTTGGTGTTTGATCCACCTGTAACCCGAGAAAGAATTTCATCTCCCCCATAGCACTCATTTCAAACTCTTTCTTCATAACTACTTCAAACTGTTTGCATAATTCTTCATTCTTTGAACAGAAGATTATGTCATCGACATAGATTTGTACTAGCAGTAGCTCTCCATCTTTGTCTTTGATGAACAGTGTGCAATCAATAAATCCCCTGCGAAAGCCATGTTTCATAAGATGAGTTGAGAGTTTCTCATACAAGGCCGTAGGAGCTTGATGAAGCCCGTATAAGGACTTGTCAAGTTTGTAAACTCTGTCCCGATGATAAGGATCTTCAAATCCCTCTGGTTGACTGACATACACTGTCTCTCGAATTTCCCCATGAAGGAATGCACTCTTCATATCTAATTGATAGACTTTAATCTTCATATATGATGTCTAGGCAAGGAAGATACGGATGGCTTCCATCCTTGCCACTGGTGCAAACACTTCATTGTAGTCAATCTCCTCGTCTTGGTGAAATCCCTACACAACCAGTCGAGCCTTGTTCCTAATAATGACCCCTTGGTCATCCTTCTTGCATTTCAAGACCAATTTGGTGCCAATGAGTTTAGCACCTTTAGGTCTATCTACCAGAGTCCATACTCCTAACTTCTTGAATTGAAGAAGTTCTTCTTGCATGGCACTCACCCATGCCTCATCGTTTAATGCATCACATACGTATTTTGGCTCAAACTGCGAGACAAAACACCGATAAGCACCATCATGAATGTAACCCTTTTCCATAACAGAGGCATAATCAGCTGAGTACAGTTGATTTCGGGTTTGTACTCTTGATCTGACATCCCCAATGACATTTTCCAAGGGATGATAGATGTTTAGGCGTGATCCTGGAGTAGTAGGAACAAATACCTCAGAGCCAAGATTATGAACATTTGGTTCTGCATCTGAGGTAGAAGGAGTTTGAGGTTCCGAAGTCGAAGGTGCATCACCGTTAGATGATTGTGGACTTTCAAGAACTGAAACCTGTTGCTCTTGACTGTTCTGGTAATCTTTTTCAGCCTCATCTTCAGAGGAGGAGTCACTGTCGTCGACTACTTCCCCTGACTGAGTAGATGATTCTCCCTGTGAAGTCGATGATGTTGAATCAAGAGTTGGTATATTCAAGATATCATCCATCATCCGAGTAGCCAACTCATCATCAGAAGGAGACATAGGGATGTTGAAGGACTTTAAGAATCCATCATAGTCAAAAAAGTAGGCAGGTCCTTTACCAGTAGGTGGTGTGGTATATCTCTGAACATCAACATTACACCACACTTCTACTAGACGTGTTGAGTTGTTGTAAACTCTCTTGTTCGGTATGTTGTATCCTAGGAAGATTCCTTCATCAGCCTTCTCACTGAATTTACCTTCTTGAGTCTTCTTCAGGAGTGTACACGGCGCGCCAAATGGTTCGAGATACTCTAGATTCGGTTTACGACGTTGTAGTATCTCGTAACATGTCTTTCCATGGCGCTTGACTATCAGAATTCGATTCAGTGTATAACATGCATTAGCCACTACCTCATTCCAGAATTGGATAGGCAGTTTTGAGTCTGCCAGCATTGTCCGTGCTGTTTCTATCAAGCTTCTGTTCTTTCTCTCAGCAACACCATTCATCTAAGGTGTGTATGCAGAAGTGAATTGATGCACAATTCCCTTTTCCTTGCAGTAATCCGCCATTCACTCATTCTTGAATTTAGTTCCTTTTCTGAGCATACTTGTCTCACCTTTAGCTTGTAGAGAATTCCAGTGTGGTCACTAACTCCTTGAATGACTCAAATGTTTCTGATTTGGACTTTAGAAACATTACCCAAGAGAATCTTGAGTAGTCATCACTACCACAAAACAGTACAAGTCGCCTGCAATGCTCTTTGCACTGACTGGCCAAACAGATCCTGTGAAAGGGTCAAGAGGAAGTTCTATAGAATGAACCTGCTTTTCCTTATGAGATTTCTTTGTCTTTTTGCCCTTTTTTGCATGCAACACAAAATCAGGAAGTTGGAAATTCTTGACATTAACTCCTCTCACAAGATCCTTCTGGATCAAGTGATTCATCTTCCTTTGATTGATGTGACCCATTCTCCTATGCCAGGAGATGGAGTCCTTCTCAAGTGGCTTTTGATAGAAAGCACTGAACTTCATGACCGTTGTAGAAGCTGTTGAGGGTTCCAAAACATAAAGGTCTTTATATCTTGAAGCTGTCATCAGCACTTGGTCCTCCGGAATCACATAATCTTTCCTTAGGACGTAACACTTCTTGTTGTCGAATATGACTTTAAAACCTTTATCACAGATTTGGGAAACAAAAGTAAGTTGTTTTGAAGTTGCTGGACGTAGTTCACCCTATCAAACTTAACTTTCTCATTTCCAACTTCTCCCTGAGCTGTGATATAGCCTCCCTTGTTTCCCGCAAACAAAACATGCCCTCCTTTTTGTTTGCTTTACGTTTGATAAAAGAGCCCTGTTTCATGTCATGTGCCTCGACGCTCCGCTGTCTACAATCCACGTATTGGTTTCAGCACTGTAGTGAACACTGTGCACATACCAAGTAAAACCGTTAGTGTAGGTTAGGAACCCAAGCCTTTACTGGCTTGGGTTTCCCAGAGGCATCACACATCATGAATTCTACCCATTGACCCTTAGAGAGTGAGGGTAGCTCAGGTTCCTTCTTGTCATCATTACCAGACACAGAGGATGACTTTTCTTTCCATACTCCAGATTTGTGCAATGCCTGTTTGTGATAAACATTCGACTGGCTGACGGATTGAACATTAGGTTCGCTAGTTCTTCTAGGTGAAGTTAAAGAACTCCTCTTATAAGACCTAGGTTTTGAACTCCGAAATTCAATCTTCTTCCTAGGTGTCTCATAGTAAGGACAAAAGGAAGCAATGTGTCCACACTCTCCACAGTTGTAGCACGACCTGCTATCAACTTTATGATTAAACTTTCTTTGTGGAGATGTGTGTGACACCCTAGTAACATCACTTAGTTTGTGTTTTAACTCTGTGTCTTTTGATGTTTTCTTCTGTTGAACAAAATTAATTGTCTTAACATTTGTAACATCTTTTTCGTTTTGGTTAACTGGTTTTTGACATGAAGCTTGTTAAAGATTAGCATTAGCCGTTCTTTTAGATTCGATTTGACTTTGTTTGACCCGGACATTATATTAACCTTTTCAAATTCTTTTTCCACATTAACGCAAGGCATTTTACTCTTTGCCTTTGAAGTGGATTCCTTCTGTTTTGTTCCACATTCAATTGATGAACATGAGGTATCTGGATCACTAACAAGAGGGGTAGATACCACATGATCCTTGATTGGGTTGTTATTTATTGGTCTACTCTTCGTGTTTATCAACGTCTCAGGTGGTGGTGGAACCACTTTATAACCCAACCCCCCCCCCCCGTTGTTTCTTTCTCTTACTAAGTGCTGGACAATATGCGATGAACTTGTCCAGCTGTGCAGTTTTTGCATTAATGAGTTTACTTCTACTTCTAAAACTGCCTTTTGTTTCTTAGTGTCTTCTAGGGCGTTAAGATAGTACCTAATATCATTAGCTTGGTTAAATGCAACTACTTCAGTTTCCCTAAGTTGTTTAGTCAAAAGGTCTATCTTTTCTTTATAACTATGCTCATTTTGTTTTAAAACTCTATTAGCCTCAGTGCATAGTTGCAATTCTTTCACTAAGTTATCTTTATGATCTAATAACCTAGCAAATTTCTGATCTATGCTATCTCTAAATGTATCACAATCAGAACAGCATGTTTTTTAAACAATTTGTCAGTTGTACTTACCTGAGGAGATTTAGTAGAGTTGGCCATCATCGCAGCATCGGATGTCTCTAGTTCTAGTGATTCTTTCTTTGCTGTTTTCTCTTCAATATTTGACATTGCTATCTCAACTGCATATCTCCCTCACTCGTGGAATCATCATCCAAATCTTCTACACTTGCAATATTTGATTCCCCTAGATAGACAACCGAAAGCTCCAGTCCTGTTCTTCATCATCATGAGCAGTCAAGGCTTTTGGATCCTTGCTTGATGAAGTAGAGCTGCTGGCTTGCTTGTCTTGACGAGTGAAGGATGAGAATGGGTTCCCGTTCCCAGTCTTCTTTGGCTTCACACATTCTCTCTTGAAGTGCCCCTTTTCTCCATAGTTAAAACAGGTCACTTTACTTTTTTCAAAGCCAAATGTGGTATCCTTAGTAGCAAGCAAGTTTTGTCCGGTCTTTTTCCACAAACTTCTTCGCCCTCCGGACAGCACTATCTAAGGCCCACATAATATCCATTATTTCCAGCTCCAATTCATCCACCTGCTCGTAGTCCTCATCTGCCAGATGGCAGATTCCAATCTTCCCAGCAACCAGTCCATCATAAGATTGAACCACTACTGCCAAAAGATCCATGTGCTCTCGAGCTACTTCCACAGACACATTACCGAGATTCCCAGTCCTTAGTCTAGTAGCATTTGCTTCAGTTCCAATGTACTAGGTATAAGAGGACCCTAAAGTTTCTCAACCTGTAGGAGAAGCTTGTGAAGGACCCGATGAGCTAGACACGAATGCAGTCTGAAGAGGTGCTCCAGACGTCTTGGCTTGTGGCGTGGCATTGTGCAAAGCTGGATTCTGAGTGTACGACGACTTCTGAGCTCTGTACTTCATCCTAAGTGCTTCTTCTCGTAGCTTTAGAATGAAGTCATTGATATCCAACTTTGCCAGCATCTCATTCTGTCTCAGATTTGACACAAATGAAGCCCTCTTTTCCGGCAAACCATCTGCAAAATTTGATACCTTTTCTTCCATGGTTGTAGTAACACCACGTGTATGCATTTCACTCATCAGATGGTAGAATCTATCAATCACATCATCCAAACTCTCATTCCCCATCGATGAGAAGTTGTCAAATTCTTTCTTTAATTCCTTAGCTTTAATTGCCTTCAGCGAAGCATTCCCGTCGTATCTTTTTTCCAGCTCATCCCACAATTTCTTGGCCTGTTTATTCTCTGGGTAGTGGTGGAAAATATCTTTAGGAATAGACTGAGTAATCAATGCATAAATTGTCTTCTCTGCATTATACTTGACTTTCTGAGCATCCGTCATTCCTCCCAAAGTAAGCTTTACCCCATCTGCTCCCATCGGCATACTATACCCAATCTCGATAGCTTCCGACAAATTTGGATCCACTCCATTGAGGTAGATCTCGAAATGTTCTTTCGAGTGGGGAAACTCATCTAACATTAAAAGTTTTGGTGGTTTATTGTGATTCCCCACCTCACTCTCAGTAACAGTAGGTTCTGGATCCTTGAGTCCTTACCGGCAGTAAACGCTGACATCCGATCTTCCATCCGATTAACTTTTAAGAATGCTAACCAAACTATCAACTGGTGCGACTGGGTATAGCGAATGGGCTATCCGTGCGTATGAACTATGCGATTGGTTCAATCGTGCAACTGAACTGAGCTATTGGTTCAGTCGAGCGAATGAAGCTGATGTAGGATTCTATGTGCCCAAGACACTTAGAATATTGATGTGGTTAGTACGTTATGATCCAAGTCGGGTTATACCCAATAACAAGCTTAGCAAACACCAAATAATATTTAATTGATGATATGATCATGCAATGAGATATTAACACCAATTTAGAAAATAGGTTTTCTAAATAAGTTGCATATGACATGGAACAATTTATTCGGATATATTGTTCAATGATATTATTTGTAATGTTATCTAGATGACATTACAAATTAATAATGGCTATATATGTTATACAATTAATGGGTTAGTTGTATACATTTTCTAAGAGGAACAAATTATAAGACCATTTAACATGTGATTGTGTCTTAAAAAAAAAGGGGGGAAACCTTTTTCATCCCATTTTCGGCCGCCCCCCCCTTGTTGGTCATTGGACCAATTTTGTTGATTAGACACAACACATTAAGGGTCTTGAAGGTTTTTCTTGGACCAGCCATCTCTTAACACACATGCAACTCAACTCCAAGATAAACTCTCTCTTCCATCTTCTCAATACTCACGATTTTGAAGGTGATATAGCAGCTTCATCTTGAAGTTTTGGTGACCAAAAATCCTAGCAACTAAGGTGTTTGCTTGAAGGCTTGTGGGTATAGACGTTTGAGGACTTCTAGCTTGAAGTCTTGGCCATTAATCAGCCCTCATTAAGCACTTTCTTGGACGTTTTTGAAGCTTACAACAGCCCTCTCCTTGTTTGTTTCTTGCTGCTCAAAGAGGTAGAATTCATAGCTCATTGTGGCTGTGATTTTATGTACTTTTAGTACATTTTCATAGCTTGATCATTCACATATTTTGATCCTTTTCTTTGGGTTTGTTTTTCATCTAATATGGTCACTAATGAACATTATTTTCAGCTTATAAAATGGGTTTTATAAAGTTGTAACTCCGCTGCGTTTTTCAGAATGTTCAAGTGGATAAACATTTGGTTTTATGTTCTAGCAACCCAACAATGGCATCAAGAGCCGGTTATGTGGATGACTTGCTTGTTTTATCTTTTGAAATTGGTTTTAAAAGATGATTTTAGACATGTTATAGGCTGATTTTGGGCTGTTTAAGTTTATATGAATGATTCCCCAAACTTTCAAGGTCATATCACACATGCTAGTGATTAGACCTTGAAAGAAACATATTATGAATGTTGGTTGTTTGGACAATGATTAAAACCCAAAATTTCAGTTTATGTTGGCTGAAATTTGGGGTTTTAAATGGGGTTTTCATTATATGAATAGATGATATGATCATTGGTTGTTTAGTGCATAACCTAGCTTGTGGCCTTGTGTTGTTTGGATGATTCTAGTGGTTGTTCTATTCATTCAATTTGGTTGTAATATTTGTGTTTATTCCTTTGGGTTGTAATTATTCATTCATTTGGTTATGTAATAATAGATAAGGTTCATTTCCTTTACTAGAAAAATGTATTAGGATACAACTTTGTAAAAGGAAGATGTACAAGATCAAGACCCAAAGATGGACACAAAGACACAAGAAACATGGATGCGGTTTCTAGTGGGAGGTTCTTGGAACCTTTATGATATGTTTGACCCTTAGAAAGACCAAAGACAACACTTGTGATGGCAAACAAGTGTTGTCAACATAAGGGCTATGGTTATGCACATATGGTTGTTTATGTTTTATGCTTGGTTGATTGTTTATTGTTTGATTGCTTGGTTGATGTTTTGACATGCATAACAAACTCCTTAATAATCGTAACAATCTGTAAATTGATGGTTCTTATTAGTTAATAAAAGTTATTAAAATTGTTTAATGATTTTAAAGATTAAAATTGGTTTTAATCTAAGAACCATAGGGTACCTTGTATTTGAAAGCATACAAATACAAGTACATAGAGTTTTCTAAACTAGAATTATGAAACCTCTAACCTTTTACCAACAAGTTTAACACCATCCTTTTGCACAACACTTAAGTCATTTGGAACTCTAAATGGGATAAAGGTCACCTAACCATTTTAGGGAACTTGTGACTTAAGGTGGGAATACCACATTTGTGGGATAAAGGTCACCTAACCACCTATGTTGGTAAACTCACATGTGTGTGCAAGTAGGGTAACTTGATTTGCAAACCATGTTGAATGGATCACCTAAAATATGGTTTCCAAATAGGTGTTGATGGGATTAACATGCCGACTCTACATATGATGTTTAAAAGTCGATCCCATACCTCTAGAAGTTGCAAATGGTTGCAATCGTCAATCGTTGACCACCTTATTAATTTAAATAGTGGGATAAAGGTCACCTAACCACAATTTAAATGTAATGTTGGGTTCTAGATTTTAATATAAAATTGACCTTAAAAGGCATTAAATATTAAAATTAGCAATATCAAAAATACTAAAATTGATCTTTGTTAAATTTTGTAGATGGCCACCAATAATGAAAATCACGATAACTCGTCCGCATCAAACCAATCACTACGAGCGATCCTCCAAAAGGAACGTCTAAATCATAACAACTTTATTGATTGGTATCGAAACTTGAGAATTGTTCTCAAGCAAGAGAGAAGATCATATGTTTTAGACGACCCTATCCCCGATCAACCTAACGAGGATGATGAGGAGGCCTTTAATGATTGGCTGAAATACGCTGAGGACTCCGTCCAAGTGTCTTGTCTCATGCTAGCGAGCATGACTCCGGATCTCCAAAAGGAGTATGAACATCACGGAGCTTACGACATGATAACCCAGCTGAAGGAAACGTTCCAACAGCAAGCAAGGGTTGAGCGGTTCGAAACGGTTCGAGCGCTCCATGCATGTCGTATGGACGACAACCAATCTGTTTCATCTTATGTACTTAAGATGAAAAGTCATATTGACCGCCTCGAGAGGCTAAACTGCCCCGTCTCGAAGGAGTTGGCCACGGATTTGATCCTAAATGGCCTAACCAAGAAGTTCGAGACATTCGTGTTGAACTACAACATGAATGCATGGGACAAAAGCATTGGTGAACTTCACTCAATGCTCAAAACGGCCGAGGCGGCCATGGGTAAAAGGGTTTTACCCGTTCTCACCATCAATGAAGGTGGGAACAACAAAAGGCCTCATCCCGCACCCAAGGCAAAGGTTGCCAAGGGTAAGGGACATGCGTGGGGAAAGGGAAAAGGGTGGTAAGGGTACCACCCAAACCACAAGAGAAAAAGCAAAAGGTTGCTACTAATGACCCATGCTTCAAGTGTGGGGAGATAGGACATTGGGCAAGGAATTGTCCTGTCCATCTCCAAGAGTTGAAAGCAAAAAGGGATGCCGGGCAGACCTCAGGTACAATATACATGATACATATTGATCTTAATGTTACATCTTCAAACACATGGGTATTGGATACCGGATGTGGAACTCATATTTGCAATTTGTTGCAGGGGTTCACAAGAAGTAGGGACTTCAAGAAAGGGGATGTTAGCCTCTTCATGGGCAATGGAACTAAAGTCTTAGTTGAAGCTCGTGGGGACTACATCCTAAGACTTCCAAGTGGCTTGGAAGTTATTTTGAAGAATGTTTTGTATGCTCCTAGTTTGACTAGGAACATTATTTCTGTATCTCAATTAAGACATTATGATTATGTATTATCCTTTATTGAAAATGATATTCATGTTTCTTTAAATGGTATGTTCTATTTTAAAGCTATTCCAATTAATGGTATTTATGAATTGGTTCATGAAAATACTTTAAATAGTTCATTGTACCAAACTAACACCAAGAAACTCAAGTTGGACTTGAGTGATACCTATCTTTGGCATTGTCGTCTTGGTCATATAAACAAGAAACGTTTACAAACACTTCAAAAGAATGGTCTTTTAAAAACAAATGAATGTGATTCATTTGATGTTTGTGAATCTTGTTTACAAGGTAAGATGACTAAGGCACCCTTTAGTGGAACTACCGAAAGGGCAAAAGATTTATTAGGAATCATACATTCGGATGTATGTAGTCCTTTTAAGCCAATGACTAGAGATGGTGAAAGATACTTCATTACCTTTACCGACGACTATAGTCGCTATGGGTATGTGTACTTATTGAGGCACAAAGATGAAGCTTTTGAAATGTTCAAAATCTTCAAGAATGAAGTAGAAAATCAACTCAATAAGTCAATTAAAATTCTTCGTACTGATAGAGGAGGTGAATACCTAAGTGATGTTTTTCAAGACCATCTTAGGAGTTGTGGGATTGTCTCACAACTCACTCCACCTGGAACACCACAACATAATGGTGTGTCTGAAAGGAGGAATCGAACCTTATTAGATATGGTCCGATCTATGATGGCTAGAAGCACATTGCCTTTATCGTTTTGGGGTTTCGCTTTGCTCTCCGCAGCCCGTATTCTAAATATGGCCCCAACCAAAAAGGTGGAAAGGACACCTTTTGAGATATGGAATGGAAGAGTTCCATCCCTATCATACTTAAGGGTTTGGGGATGTGAGGTTTATGTTAAGACTCCCACCCCAAACAAATTGGAAGTCCGATCCACCAAGTGCATCTTTATTGGATATCCTAGAGATTCTATGGATATTATTTCTATGATCCACTGGAACAAAAGGTGTTTATTGCCAGAAAGGGTGAGTTCTTAGAAGCAAAGTTCCTTATGGAAGGAACTGGCAGTAGAACAGTGGATCTTGAAGAGGATCAAGAACCACAACCCGATGCACGCTTGGTAGAAACTAGCACTCAACATGAGGATGTTGAGGATGATCAAGGGGTTGATCAACACACACAAGACGTTCGCAGAAGTGGTAGAACTAGTAATCCACCTGAAAGATATGGATTTTTCATGGATGGATGCTATGTGGTAGATTCTGATGAACCAACCACATACCATAATGCAATGTCCAATTCAGATTGTGACAAATGGCTAGAAGCCATGAACGTTGAGATGCAATCCATGTATGACAACCAAGTTTGGGAACTTGTTGTACCACCTCTTAATTCCAAGGTAGTTGGAAGTAAGTGGGTTTTCAAGAGGAAAACCGACATGCATGGAAACTTGGATACTTATAAAGCTAGACTTGTAGCAAAGGGTTTCACTCAAACTCAAGGGGTTGATTATGATGAAACCTTCTCACCTGTTGCGATGCTAAAGTCTATAAGGATATTGTTTGCCATAGCTGCTCATTATGATTATGAGATTTGGCAAATGGATGTCAAAACCGCTTTCCTAAATGGATATCTTGAGGAAGATGTCTATATGGCTCAGCCTGAAGGTTTTGTTGATCCAAAGCATCCTAATAAAGTATGCAAGTTAAAGAAATCAATCTATGGATTGAAACAAGCATCGAGAAGCTGGAATCATCGTTTTGATGAGGAGGTCAAGAAATTTGGCTTCATCAAAAACGCTGATGAGGCTTGTGTGTATAAGAAGGCTAGTGGGAGCATAATAACTTTCCTAGTATTGTATGTTGATGACATACTACTATTTGGAAATGACATTCCAACCTTGGAAGGTGTAAAAACCTGGCTTGGAAATTGTTTTTCCATCAAGGATCTTGGTGAAGCCGCCTATATTCTGGGAATAAAGATCTATAGGGATAGATCAAGGCGGTTGATTGGTTTGAATCAAAGTGCATACATTGATAAAGTCTTGAAAAGGTTCAAGATGGAAAACTCTAAGAAAGGTACCGTACCTATTCAAAGAGGAACGATATTGAGTACGACTCAATGTCCAAGCTCAAAAGATGAGCAAGATAGCATGAAGGCAATCCCATACGCATCTGCTATAGGATCCATCATGTATGCAATGATATGCACTCGACCGGATGTGTCATGCGCCTTAAGCATGACAAGCCGTTACCAGCAAAATCCTGGAAACAGTCATTGGATGGCTGTCAAGAACATACTTAAGTACCTAAGGAGGACAAGGGATATGTTCCTAATCTATGGATCTGGTGACGAGGAACTCGTTGTAAAAGGTTACACGGATGCGAGTTTCCAAACCGATCGTGATGATTCTCGGTCACAATCGGGATACATCTTCATTCTGAATGGAGGAGCGGTCTCTTGGAAGAGCTCCAAGCAGGATGTGGTGGCTCTGTCAACTACAGAATCAGAATACGTCGCCGCCTCATTGGCAGCCCAAGAAGCTGCATGGTTGAAGAAATTCATTGCCGATCTAGGGGTTGTCCCTTCCATTCAGGACCCCCTAGAGATCTTTTGTGATAACGAGGGTGCGATTGCACAAATCAAGGAACCCCGTGCTCATCAAAAGACTAGGCACATTGAGCGGAGATTCAACTACATACGAGATGAAGTTGAAAAGGGAAAGATATGTATTCGCAAAGTTCACACGGATCAAAACGTTGCGGATCCCCTCACGAAGCTCCTTGAAAAGGCAAAGCATGAAGGTCATACTTGTGCCATGGGACTTCGATATTCTAGTGAGTGGATTTGATCTGTAAATTTAGTATTTAGATATATCGAACTTTCTATTATTTGAATAAAATTATTTGGTTATAATGTTTCAAATAATATTCCAATTTAGCATGTTTAATCCATGAGTAAAATGTTTACTCTAAATGTCCGTAGTCGTTCATACTTGTGGGAACAAGTTTGAAGGTAAGACTATTATGAACTTGGATTGGTTGATATTCATAAGGATGAATATAGAGCAATGGGTTGCTACCAAGGTCCATAGATATTTGTGGGATACAAATATTGGACTAACCCGCATCTCAAATTTTACTACATGGAATCTTATTGATTGATCATAAGTAATTTTGAGTAAAGGCGAATATCATTTGGTATCCTCCGACCTGAGATACATATTGGGTTTTGATATTCACCAAGTGTTACATCTTGAGCCTATTCTTCACTGTCCTGAAATAGTGGACAGTACATAAGGATATGTTCAGGTATAACACGAGGTGATTGTGAGAAACGTATGTAGTCAAGATGGAATTTGTTCCTCTTATTCGTTGAGAGTTAGATGTCTAAGGCCTGATTAAGTTAAATCAACAAGGTATGATCACTCTGTGCCCTTGGATTTAACATGACATCTGTAACAAAAGGATAAATGATTAATTCACCTAAATCATTTCAAGTAGGGCACTTGAAAGGGATGATGTTATTGAATGGCTATAAGTCATGCGTATTAAGGGTAGTAAACCGTTGTTAGGCGGTATTTACTGCTTGCATCAAACTTCTATGAATCTTGGGCAAGTGGGAGATTGTAGGATTCTATGTGCCCAAGACACTTAGAATATTGATGTGGTTAGTACGTTATGATCCAAGTCGGGTTATACCCAATAACAAGCTTAGCAAACACCAAATAATATTAATTGATGATATGATCATGCAATGAGATATTAACACCAATTTAGAAAATAGGTTTTCTAAATAAGTTGCATATGACATGGAACAATTTATTCGGATATATTGTTCAATGATATTATTTGTAATGTTATCTAGATGACATTACAAATTAATAATGGCTATATATGTTATACAATTAATGGGTTAGTTGTATACATTTTCTAAGAGGAACAAATTATAAGACCATTTAACATGTGATTGTGTCTTAAAAAAAAAGGGGGGAAACCTTTTTCATCCCATTTTCGGCCGCCCCCCCCTTGTTGGTCATTGGACCAATTTTGTTGATTAGACACAACACATTAAGGGTCTTTGAAGGTTTTTCTTGGACCAGCCATCTCTTAAACACACATGCAACTCAACTCCAAGATAAACTCTCTCTTCCATCTTCTCAATACTCACGATTTTGAAGGTGATATAGCAGCTTCATCTTGAAGTTTTGGTGACCAAAAATCCTAGCAACTAAGGTGTTTGCTTGAAGGCTTGTGGGTATAGACGTTTGAGGACTTCTAGCTTGAAGTCTTGGCCATTAATCAGCCCTCATTAAGCACTTTCTTGGACGTTTTGAAGCTTACAACAGCCCTCTCCTTGTTTGTTTCTTGCTGCTCAAAGAGGTAGAATTCATAGCTCATTGTGGCTGTGATTTTATGTACTTTTAGTACATTTTCATAGCTTGATCATTCACATATTTTGATCCTTTTTTTGGGTTTGTTTTTCATCTAATATGGTCACTAATGAACATTATTTTCAGCTTATAAAATGGGTTTTATAAAGTTGTAACTCCGCTGCGTTTTTCAGAATGTTCAAGTGGATAAACATTTGGTTTTATGTTCTAGCAAACCCAACAGCTGAGGCCTATGAACACTGTGAACGGATGGTTCAGTCGTACTAATGGAGATGCGACTCAGTCCAAACGTGCGTCTGGTGTATGCGAATCAGTCCAGTCGTGCGAATGGCCCACTCGTGCGACTGAAGCTGCTGTTTTGCGAGAATTTCTAGGTTAAACGTGTGTTAGCCGTAAAAATTCGAAATTTCGTAACCTAATTGCCTAAGGCCGTAGAAACCGAGACTTGATGAGCAGGGAACGTCCAAGACACCTTTTATCAAACTTGATTGAATCACACGTAATCAAGAGCCAAAGCTCTGATATCATTTGTCAGGACCTGGTATTTGAACGAAATACCGAATGATTAACGTGTAAACCAAACCAAATAGTGCGGAATCCTATTTAATGACGATCCAATGAGTGAGAACGCACGTAGAATCAATAAAGTATTGAATCAAACGTTTAGAATCGATTAAGAATCGATCTACAACGTTTTATGAACTTGGAGTATCAACTTGGAGGTTTCTGGACGGCTAGGGTACTTCTTGAATCGAAAATAGAATCAATTCTCTAGTTTTTCCACGAATTGGATTGTATTTATAGGTTAGTATTGTTCATTCTTGCGACTGAACTATTAGTATGATTCAGTCGTGCGATTGACCATACGATTGATTTATCCGCACGACTGAGTGTTCAATCGTGCGACTGAGTCATTTGTATGAAGTTATTCATGCGTATGGACTATTTAGGCGCATGGACACTTAATCGCATGGCCATTCGGACGCATGATCACTGTTGGGACGCATGGTCCAGTCGGACGCATGAGAACTTCACTTCACCAAGTTTGAGTGTATTTAACATTATAACATTATGCATGACACTACAAACAGTCACAAACCTAATTAACCAATTCATCATCGACTCATTAATGAAATATTAAATGTTATAAATACCAGACAATCAATATCATTTCATTAATCATTCGAACCATTACATCAGAATTAGACAAACAAGATCTTTTACATTCATAACATGATCTAGGGACATATATGTACCAACAAAGATCTCGGTGAAGCCGCCTATATTTTGGGAATAAAGATCTACACGGATAGATCAAGGCGGTTGATAGGTTTAAACCAAAGTGCATACATTGATAAAGTCCTCAAAAAGGTTCAAGATGGAAAACTCTAAGAAAGGTATGGTGCCTATTCAAAGAGGGAAAATATTGAGTACATCTTAATGTCCAAGCTCAAAGGATGAGCAAGATCGAATGAAGGACATCCCATATGCTTCTGCTATAGGATCCATCATGTATGTGATGATATGCACTACATTAGACGCATTATGCGCGTTAAGCATGACAAGCAGATATCAGTAGAATCCAGGTAATAGCCATTGGATGGCTGTTAAAAGTATATTGAAATACCTTAGGAGGACTAAGGATATGTTTCTAATATACGGGTCTGGTGAAGAGGAACTCGTTGTAAAGGGTTACATGGATGTGAGTTTCCAAACTGATCGAGATGATTCTCGATCACAATCAAGGTATGTCTTCATTATGAATGGAGGGGCAGTGTCCTGGAAGAGTTCAAAACAAGAAGTGGAAGCATTGTCTACTACAGAATCTGAATACATAGCCGCCTCATTAGCCACTTCGGAAGCTATATGGATAAAGAAATTTATCGCTGATCATGGGGTCGTCCCTACGATCAAGACCCTCGAGAAATCTTTGTGATAATGAGGGTGCGATTGCACAAATCAAGGAAACCTGTGCACATCAAAAGACTAGACACATTGAGCGGAGATTCACAAGGATGAAGTTGAAAAAGAAAGATATGGTATTGGGTTTTGTAGAAGTTTATCAAAGTCACATAACCATTAATGTGACAAAAACGCAGCGGAGTAATAATCAAAGAAAACATTTTCAGATTAGTTAATGTATATATCAAATACATGTGAAAAAAAAAACCCATTAACAAGGATCTTTATATGAAGAACATGCTATCAAACAAACAAACAAAACATCATACTACCTTCTATAAATCGTGGATGAAGAGGAAGATGAAGATTGAAAGCAAAATCTCAAAGTAGAAGATCTCAAGAGGTGATACCCACAAGCCAATCTAACACCTTGGATGCTCCACCAAAGAATGCTCTTCTCTTGTTCCTCAAAAAACGAAATGAAGCAGCCTTTTCAGCCTTTTCAAAATCGAAAACAGCCTGGTCTCTTAGAGGTTCAAAAGGTTGTGTGTTGAGAGCAAATGTGGTGTAGAATGATTGAGTGTTTGAGAGGAGAAGAGCTTTTCAAGGACCAAGACGAGGCTGGTCCTAAATTGGCCTTTGGGCGGCCGAGCCTCATCCCCAAAAAGGGTTTCCCCCCAAAAATAGTTTATTAAAACTACACTTACATCATTCTTTTATAAAATCAAACTCCTTTAATTTTAGAATACTTACACATTTGTATTTGTCATTGTTTAACTAATAAAATGAAACAAATAACTTCTCATAAACAAATTGTCCACATAACATTGTTCATTTACAAAGCAATGATTTAGAAAACCCATTTTCTAAATTGGTGTTTTTAATATATATTTGTATGATCTTATCTACGAATAAATATTTATTGGTGTTAGTTGGCTTGTTATTGGGTATAACCCGATAACCATACTAACCACATCAATTATATGTGTCTTAGGCATATAAGATCCAACAATCTCCCACTTGCATAAGATTCGTAGAAGATTGATGCAAGCAGTAAATACCGCCTAACAACGGGTACTACCTTAATACGTATGACTAAGTGCCATTCAATAACATCATCTCCTTCAAGTACCATACTTGAAATGTCTTAGGTGATTAATCATCTATCCTTTTGTCACAGATATCATGTTAAAAACCAGAGACATAGAATTGTCAATCTCGATGGTCTAACTTAAATAGACCTTAGATATACAAACTACCTACGAATAAGAGGAACAAATTCCATCTTGACTACATACGTCTCTCACAATCATCTTATATCATATTTGAACCTAGCCTTATGTATGCCAATGTTTTAGAACAGCAAAGTACTATTTAAAGTACGATACTTGGTGAATATTAAGACCCAATATGTATCTCAGTTCTAAGGATAAAATGATATTCGCCTTACTCAATTTTGCATGACTAATGATAAAGATTCTATGCAGAAATAATTGAGAGTAGGTCAGTCTATATCTATATCCCATAGATAACAATGAACCTTGGTGGCAACATCTTGCTCAATATTCATACCTTATGAATATACCCAATCCTAAGTTCATTATAGTCTTATATTCATAATGGTCCCCAAGTATGATCGACTACTGATGTTTAGAATAACTTCTTATCCCGGATTTAAACATGCTAGAACGGAAGAACAAATGAAATTATGACTATATTATTAAGTCATATAACATAAGTCACGATATGCAAATACAAAATTTGATCAAATCGAATCACTAGAATATCGAAGTCCTAAGGCAAAGTATGACTTCATGTCTTGACCTATCTAGAAGCTTCTGAATGGATCCGCAATGTTTTGATCGGTGTGAACTTTGCGAATACATATTTTTCCCTTTTCAACTCATCCCTTGTGTAGTTGAACCTTCGTTCAATATGCCAAGTCTTTTGATGAGCACGAGGTTCCTTGATTTAAGCAATCGTTCCCTTGTTGTCACAAAAGATCTCTAGGGGGTCTTGAACGGTAGCAACAACCTAGATCAGCAATGAACTCCTTAGCCATGAAGCTTCTTGATCCACAATGAAGTGATGACAATATCGTGATTATGTTGTAGATAGTGCCACTACATCTTGGTTGAGCTCTTCGAAGAGACCGCTCCTCTATTCATAATGAAGACATATCCCGACTGTGATCGAGAATCATCTCGATCAGTTTGGAAACTTGCATCCGTGTTGAGCTCTCCTCACCAGATCCATATATTAAGAACATATCCTTAGTGTTCTAAGGTATTTCAAAATACTCTTAACAACCATCAAGACTATTGCCAGGATTCTATTGATATCTACTTGTCATGCTTAGAGCAGATGACACGTCGGCCTAGTACATATCATTGCATACATGATGGATCCTATAGCAGATGCATATGGGACTCCATTTATTCTTTCTTGTTCAACCTTGAACTAGGGCATTGAGACGTGCTCAATATAGTCCCCTTTGAATAGGTACCAAACCTTTCTTAGAATCTCTATCTTGAACCTTTTCAAGAATTTTTCATGTATGTACTTTGGTTTAAACCTATCAATCGCCTCGATCTATCCCTATAGATCTTTATTCCAAAATATAGGCGCTTTACCAAGATCCTGAATGGAAAAATAGCTTCCAAGCCAGGCTTTTACACCTTCCATGGTTGGAATGTCATTTCCAAATAGTAAATGTCATCGACATATAATACAAGGAAATAGTAATGCTCCACTAGCTTTCTTATACACACAAGCCTCATCAGCATTTTTATGAAGCAAAATTTCTTTACTTAATCATCAAACAGCGATTCCAACTTCTCAATGCTTGTTTCAATCCGTAGATTGACTTCTTTAACCTGCATACCTGTTAGGATGTTTGGATCAACAAACTTCAGGCTGTTCCATATGGGCATCTTCCTCAAGATATCCATTAAGGAAAGCGGTTTTGACATCCATTGCCATATCTCATAGTGGTAATATGCAACTATGGCAAACAATATCCTGATAGATTTTAGCATTGCGACAAGCGCAAAAGTTTCATCATAATCAACCCTTGAGTTTGGGTGAACCTTTTGCTACAAGTCTAGCTTTATAAGTATGCAAATTTCCATGCATATCGTTTTCTTCTTGAAAACCCACTTACTTCCAACTACTTTGGATTTAGAGGTGGTGTTACGATTCCCAAACTTGGTTATCATACATGGATTGCATCTCAACGTTCATGTCTTCTTGCTATTTGCCAAAATCCAGTTTTGACATTGCATCACAGTATGTGGTTGGTTCATCCAAATCTACCACATAGCCTCATCCATAAAAAATCCATATCATTCAGGAGGAACACTAGTTCTACCAGATCTGCGAAAGTTTTGTGTATCTTGATCATCCATAGATCATTCTCAACATCCTCATGTTGATTGCTAGTACCAACCAAATGTGTATCGTCTGGTGAATCTTGAACCTCTTCAAGTTCCACTGTTCTTCCACTAGTTCCTTCCGAAAGGAACTTAGTTTCCAAAAATTCGCCTTTTGAGAAATAACACTTTCTGCTCTGTTAGATCATAGAAATAATATCCAATACAATCTCTCAGATATTCAATGAAGAACACTTAGTGGATCGTGCTTTTTGAGTGTATTTCTTAGGATAAGCGTCACACCCCAAAATTTTAAGTATGACAATGATGGAACCCTTCCATGGCATACTTCAAAAGGCGTCCTTTCCACTTTCTTGGTTGGGGGCCATATTTAAAATACAGGCCGCGGAGAGCAAAACGAAACCCCAAAATGATAGAGGTAGTAAACATCTAGCCATCTAGATCGAACATATCCACTAAAGTCCGATTCTCTTCTCAGAAACACCATTATGTTGTGGTGTTCGCGGTGGAGTAAGTTGTGAGATAATCCACAACTTCTAAGATACTCTTGAAATTCACTACTTAGGATTCACCTCCTCTATTGTACGAAGAATTTGACGGTTTGTTGAGTTGATTTTACTCATTCTTGAAGATTTTGAACATTTCAAAAGATTCATGTTTGTGTCTTAATAAGTACACATACCCATAACGACTATAGTCATCAGTAAAGGTAATGAAGTATCTTTCACCATTCTTAGTCATTGGTTTAAAGGTCACATACAACCGAATGTATGATCCCTAATAAATCATTTTCCATTCATTACCTTTTCCCCAAACGTGCCCCTTCCTTTGGCAACATTTGCCTTAGGAGGGGGTTGAGGCCTTTTCTTCCTCCCACCTTCATTGATGGTGAGAATGGGTAAAACCCATTTACCCATTCCCACCTCGGCCGTTTGAGCATTGAATGAAGTTCATTTATGCTCTTGTCCCATCGTTCATGTGTAGTTCATGACGAATGCCTCAAACCTTTAGTTAGGCTATTAAGGATCAAATCCGTGGCCAACTCCTTTGAGACAGGACAATTTAGCCTTTGAAGGCGGTCGATATGCTTTCATCTTGAGAACATAAGATGAAACCGATTGGGATTCCTCATCCGACAGGCATGAAGGGTGCGAACCGTTCGAAGCGCTCCACCCTAGCTTGTTGCTGGAATGTTTCCCGCAACTGGTGATCATGTCATAAGCTCCATGGAGCTCATATTCCTTTTGGAGTTCGGGTGTCATACTTGCTAACATTAGGCAAGAGACTGGATGGAGTCTTCCATATATTTAACCAATCGTTATTGGCCCCTTCATCCTTGTCGTTGGGTTCATCGAGGATGGGATCATCAAGGATATAGGCCCGCTTTTCTTGCTTGAGAACGATTCTCAAGTTGCGGTACCAATCCATGATGTTGTTAGGTGTTAGACGATCCCTTTGAAGGATTGCCCTAAGAGATTCGTTGTTTTGGGTTGGTACATCGTTATTAGCGTTGTGGTTGTCGGCCATCTACAAGATTTTACAAAGTTCCATTTTAGTATTCATGATATAATAATATTTCATTTATTAATACCTTTATGTCTCATAGACGATTAATAAATAAAATTTTTAGAATCCAACGTTTTTTAAATATTGGTTAGGTGACCTTTATCCCATTATTTAAATAAACAAGGTAGTCATGAACGACAATTGCAACCTATTGCAACTTCTAATGGTATGGGATCGTTTGAACATCTTATGTTTGAAACGGCATGTTTATCCCATCAACACCTTTGTAAAGCATATTTTAGGTGATCCATTCATATATTCACAAATCAAGTCGTCCTACTTACACACATGTGTGAGTTTATACATAAGTGGTTAGGTGACCTTTATCCCACAAATATGTATTCCACCTCAAGTTACAAGTTTCCTCAAAATGGTTAGGTGACCTTTATCCCACTAAGAGTTTGCAAGTAACCTAAGTGTTGTGTAAAAGGAAGGTGTTAAACTTGTTTCAAAAGGGATTTAGTTTGGTTGGAAAGTCCAATGTACCATATGATTGTATGCATTCAACCATATGGTACCCAATTTGTACTTTTAAATAAAACCCATTTTATTTTGCAAATCATTAACCCTTTTATAAAACCATTCTATTAGTGCTTAATGATTAGAGAACGAATTTCTGGTAATAGCATGTATAAATTGACGGTTTTGTTAATCACATCCAATATTCAAAACAAACATCAACATAAGCAATCAACAAGCATAGACAAACATCCACATATGCATAACAAAGCATACTAAATTGAGCACACTTGTAGCCAAAGCAAGTGTGTCAAAAGGTTGTCCAAAGGGTTAAGAAACAGACACAAGGATGGCAAAAAGGGCTCCCACTTGAAACCACATCTTCAAGCATCCTCTTTTCATCTTTTCTTCACATCTTGATCTTGAGCATCTTACAAAATGTATCCTAATACAATTTTTCTAGTAAAGGAAAAATCCTAATCTATATTACACACCAAATGAATATATAAATTACAAAAGGGACTTGAAACATAAAATTAAATTATTACATAGCTAAATGAACATATCATGACACCAATCAATAAATCCACAAGGTCAAAGCTTGTTATGCATAACCAAACAACATATCCATATGAACATATCAATCGATTTTGGCAGCCCTTTTCAACTCATATTTGGCAACATAAACCAAGAACAAATGGGTTTTGTCCAAACAAACAAACAAACAACCATGAACTAAATTTTAAAGATCCTAACATGCATATAAAATAGAATCTTTAAACCAAAAGGGTAACCCTCCAGCCCACAAACTCACCGCCATATGGTGTCACACACCACCAAACCGTGAACAAGAAAGTCAAAAACATGTATGCATTGGTATAAGTGGCTCTTGATGCCATTGTAGGGCTTTAACAAGGTTATCAAACACACACACACATACATACATACATACATACATACCTACCTACATACATACGTACGTACATACATACATACATACATACATACATACCTGCCTACATACATACGTACATACATACATACAAATACATACATACAAACAACACACACATAATACATACATACATATAACACATACATACATACATACATACTATACATATACATACATACACACATACATACATACATACATACATACATACATACATACTTACATACATACATACATACATACGTACGTACATACATACATACGTACGTACATACATACATACGTATGTACCTACGTACATACATACTACATACATACGTGAAAGACTTGTTTGCCTAAGATGCATATTAAGTTGATGTGGCTAGTGTGATATGATCCAAGTCGGGTCATACCCAATAACAAGCTAACAAACACCTATAAATATTTATACGTTGATAAGATCATACATATAAATATTGACACCAATTTAGAAAAGGGGGTTTTCTAAATACATTGCTTTTGAATATGAACATCATTATGTGGATAATCGTTCATGAGGTATTATTTGTTTCTTATTAAGATTGTTAATAATAACAAATAAAAGGGTGCTATGTTTATAAAGTTAAAATGGTTTCAACTTTAAAATAAGAGATTAAAGTGTGTTATTATGTAAAGGAGGTAAAATGGATTTTAAAAAGGGGCTTGGACATTTTGGCTGCCAAGGGCATAAATGTCCCACCTCCTTTTGTCTTGACTGGTGCAAGACTTAAACACACACACTCTCCAATCTTGCTCTCTCTCTCTCTCTCTTGCATGCAAAGGCAAAATCCTCTCTAATCTAACTCTCAAAAATCAGTTTTGGAGCTTGAACAAGGAAGGAAGATTCAGCAACAACAAAGTTCAAGTTGCTGAAATTTGGTGTTGAGAAACTAGCATTCCAAAGGGGTTTGTTGGTGGCTTGGGGTATCACTTTCTTGAGGTCTTCTTGGTTGAAGATTCGGCCATAAAGTTCATCCTTTGCACCCTCACAATCCGTTTTCTAGCAGCATAAAAGGTTGTCTTCTTAACCTCCTTTGGTTGTCCTCTTGTATGCATTTCGTATTTGGATCCATGGTTTGGGTTTAGCTTACAAATGGGTTTGATAATCTATATATTAACAAGATTTTAAACTCATAATCCGCTGCGTTTCCTATAAATTGGCTTATATGGACTTTGATAATCTTGTTAAATCCCTACAGTGGCATCAAGAGCCACATACGAATCCATACATGTATATGACTCTAGTTCACGGTTTTGTGGTGTGTGACACCATATGGCCGAGAGTTAGAGGGCTGCAATGGTTCCCTTTCTTATTTAAAGATACTTTTTATGCATGATTAGGATCTTAAAATTTAGGTCATGTTGTTTGTTTGTTTGGACCAAACCCATTTGTTCTGGGTTTATGTTGGCCAAGAATATGGTTGAAAAGGGGCTGCCAAAATCGATAGATATGTGCATATTGGATGTGTATATGGATGTTCATAACCTAGCCAATACCTTGTATTTGGATGTGTTTTGTGTGTGATGTTGTTTGATTATTCCACTGGGTTGCAATAGTTATTTATTGGGTTTGTAATCTATTTATTATTTAGGTTGGTTTGTAATAATAAGTAGATAAGTTATATTTCTTTTACTAGTAAAGATGTATTAGGATATATTTGTAAAAGAAGTTCAAGAAGACTTCGGTTTTGGTTTGGGACATTTAGGCCCAAATGGGCCTCATAGCCCAAGATTGGTTTAAGCCCAAAACCAAAGCCCAAAGCATGAAGGCCCAAGGAAGCTAGGAGCTGAAGTTGGAGCCCAATGGAAAGCCCAAATAAAGCAAATCGGTGACAACACAAAATGGACACTTGATGCATTAGGATGTTTTAAGCGATCCCATACACTAGAAATTGTAAAAGATTACAATTGTCAAACGTTGACTACCTTGTTAATTTAAATAAAGGATAAAGGTCTCCCTAACCGATATTTAAATGTAACGTTGTATTCTAAATTTTGACTATTAATTGTCTATGAGACAAAAAGGGTATTAATATAACAAAATACATTGATATAAAAGTACTAAAAATTTAACTTTGTAAAGATATTGATGCGGTTAGTACGTTATGATCCAAGTGGGTTATACCAATAACAAGCTTAGCAAACACCAATTAATATTTATTGGTGATATGATCATGCAATTAAATATTTACACCAATTTAGAAAATGGGTTTTCTAAATAAGTTGCATATGAAATAGAACAAATTATGAGGATATTTGTTGATGGGTTTATTGTTAATTTGTTATTAAAAGGTTTAAATAACACAAATAACATGAGAGTATACTTTAATTAAATTGTTTAATTAGAGAAGACATGTCACATTTAAATGTCTAGTAGATGACTTATTTAATGTGTGACAAAAAGGGTTATATAGAGGTGTCTTTGTGTGTTAGATTAAAGAGGGAAAACCCTTTTAATCTTAAATTTTCGGCCGCCCTTGGGTTGTTTTGATTGGCCCTCTTTCTTTGAAAAAAAACACACACAATCAACAAGTCTCACACTCTTCAAAAATCTGATCCATCTCTCATATGCATGTAAGAGACACACAACATTTCTCTCTCTCTCTCAAAACTTCTCGCAAAGCAGCTGAAAGAAGAAGAGATTTCGGTTTTTGAGTGTTTTTTTGGGTGTGCTCTCCCTAGCAAGAGTGTTACTTCAAGGGCTTGGGTATACAAGCTTGAGGATCTCTAATCTTGAAGTGTCGGTCATTTTGCATCAAACACCTCCCTTTCTGTCGAACGTTCAGCTGTTGGAGAAGGTTTCCTGGCAGCCTTTTGTGGTTGTCATATTGAGTTGCTTGTTGCTTTTCATAGCTTGTCTATTCACATAATATGATCCTTGTATTATGGGTTTGTTTCATATGCTTAATGGCCACTTAAAGAACATATATTTCAGCTTTCAAAATCATTCAAAAACTGATATTATCCGCTCCGTTTTCTGAAAGTTTAAATGGTTAAACTACGTTTATGTTCTTGCAAACGCTACAATGGCATCAAGAGCCGGTTATGTGGATGATTGCTTGTTTTCCTTTAAAATTGGCTTTAAGGATGATTATAGACTTGTTATAGGCTGTTTTTGGGCTGCTATGTTTGTTTGAATGATTCCCCAACTTTCAAGTCATATCACACATGCTAGTGATTAGATCTTGAAAGATATATATCATGATATGTTGATTGTTTGGACACATGTTTAAAACCAAAAATTTCAGTTTATGTTGGCTGAAATTTGAAGGGTTTATGTGGGGTTTTTATGTTTTGATGATAGATCATTGGATGTAGTGTGCATAACCTAGCCTTTGACCTTGTGTTGTTGGATGCTTGCAAGTTGTTTTGGTTGTTTTCTCTTGGGATTGTAATATTATTCATTTGTGCTTTGTTTAAAAATGTAACTTGTCTATTTATACATTGGGATGTAATAATAGATTAGGAGCCTTTTTCTTTTACTAGAAATATGTATTAGGATATATATTTGTAAAAGAAGATGCTCGGGATGGAAGCACAAATGGACGACACAAAAGAAGACTTGAAGCATATGGATGCAAGTTCAAGTGGGAGTCCATCAAGACCCTATTTTGTGTTGTTTTCAACCCTTAGGAAAGACCTAATGACCACACTTGTGATGGCAAACAAGTGTGGCCACAATAGTAGCTAAGGTTATGCACATTATGGTTGTTTATGCTTATGACTTGTTGGATGTTTGTTATTTGTTTGTGTGGTTGATTTTTGACATGAATTACAAACTAATTAACAAACTTAACAAGTTATTAAAATGATGGTTCTTATCATTAAAAGGTAATAAAAGGTTATTAAATTGATTTAATGGTTAAAGATTAGAATTGGTTTAATCAAAGGACCATAGGGTACCTTGTATTTGAAAGCATGCAAATACAAGTACATAGAGTTTTCTAAACTAATATTATGAAACCTCTTATATTCATATCAAACAAGATCGACACCGTCCTTTTACACAACACTTGAGTCACTTGGGAACTCTTAATGGGATAAAGGTCACCTAACCATTTTGAGGGAACTTGTGATTGGAGGTGAGAATGCCTTATTTGTGGGATAAAGGTCACCTAACCACTAATTTTGGCAAACTCACACGTGTGTGGAAATGGGATGTATTGATTTGCAAACCATGTTAAAAGGATCACCTACAATATGGTTTCCAATGGTGTTGATGGGATTAACGTGCCGACTTTACATATGATGTTTAAAGGTCGATCCCATACATCTAGCAGTTGCAAATGGTTGCAACCGTCAATTGTTGACCACCTTATTAATTTAAATTGTGGATAAAGGTCACCTAACCACAATTTAAATGTAATGTGGGTTCTAGATTTTAATATACAAATGGCCTTAAAAGGCATTAATTATTAAAATTGGCAATATCGAAAATACTAAAATAAAACTTTGTTAATTTTGTAGATGGCCTCACATAATGATAATTCCGATAACTCATCCGCGTCCAACCAATCTCTACGAGCGATCCTCCAAAAGGAACGTCTAAATCATAACAACTTTATCGACTGGTATCGAAACTTGAGAATCGTTCTCAGCAAGAGAGAAGATCGTATGTTTTAGACGACCCTATCCCCGATCAACTAGCGAGGATGATGAGGAGGCCTACAACGATTGGCTGAAGTACACTGAGGACTCCGTCCAAGTGTCTTGTCTCATGCTAGCGAGCATGACTCCAGATCTCCAAAAGGAGTATGAACACCACTGAGCTTACGACATGATAACCCAGTGAAGGAACGTTCCAACAGCAAGCAAGGGTTGAGCGCTTCGAAACGGTTCGAGCATCATGCATGTCGTATGACAACAAACAATTGTTTCATCTTATGTACTTAAGATGAAAGTCACATTGACCGCCTCGAAAGGCTTAATTGTCCGTCTCGAAGGAATGGCCACGGATTTGATCCTCAATGGCCTTACCAAGAGTTCGAGACATTCGTGTTGAACTACAACATGAATGCTTCGGACAAAAGCATTGGGTAGCTTCACTCAATGCTCAAAACTGCCGAGGCGGCCATGGGTAAAAGGGTTTTACCCATTCTCACCATCAATGAAGGTGGGAACAATAAAAGGCCTCGTCCCGCACCAAGGCAAAGTGCCAAGGGCAAGGGACCCGCGTAGGGAAAAAGGAAGGGGTGGCAAGGGTGCCCCCACACCACAAGAGAAAAAGCAAAAGGTGCTACCAATGACCCATGCTTCAAGTGTGGGGAGATTGGACATTGGGCAAGGAATTATCCTGACCATCTCCAAGAGTTGAAAGCAAAGAGGGATGCCAGGCAGACCTCAGGTACAATATACATGATCCATATTGATTTAAACATGATATCCTCTAACGCATGGGTATTAGATACGGATGTGGAACTCAAATTTGCAATTTGTTGCAGGGGTTTAAAACAAGTAGTGACTTCAAGAAAGGGGATGTAGCGTCTACATGGGCAATGGGGCTAAAGTTCAAGTTGAAGCCCTTGGGACTACATCTTGAAACATCCAAATGGTTTGGAAGTGATTTTGAACAATGTTTTGTATGCTCCTAGTTTGACTATGAATATTATCTCTATAGCCCTGTTAAAACAATTTGGATATGTATTATCCTTTATTGAAAATGATATTCATGTTTCTTTAATGGTATGTTCTATTTTAAAGCCATTCCCATTAATGGTATTTATGAATTGGCTCATGAAAATACTCTAAATAGCTCATTGTACCAAACTAACACCAAGAACCTCAAGTTGGACTTGAGTGATACCTATCTTTGGCATTGTGTCTTGGTCATAAACAAGAAACGTATGCAAACACTTCAAAAGAATGGTCTTTTAAAAACAAATGAATAGATTCATTTGATGTGTGTGAATCTTGTTTACACAGGTAAAATGACTAAGTCACCTTTAGTGGAACTAATGAAAGGGCAAAAGATTTATTAGGAATCATACATTCGGATGTATGTGGTCCTTTTAAGCCAATGACTAGGAATGGTGAAAGATACTTCATTACCTTTACCGACGATTATGGTCGCTATGGGTATGTGTAATTATTAGGGCACAAAGATGAAGCTTTTGAAATGTTCAAAATTTTCAAGAATGAAGTAGAAAATCAACTTAACAAGTCAATCAAAGTTCTCCGTACCGATAGAGGAGGTGAATACCTAAGTGATGCCTTTCAAGATCATCTTAGGAGTTGTGGGATTGTCTCACAACTCACTCCACCAGGAACACCACAACATAATGGTGTGTCTGAGAGAAGGAATTGAACCTTATTGGATATGGTCCGATCTGATGGCTAGAAGCACATTACCTCTATCATTTTGGGGTTTCGCTCTGCTCTCCGCAGCCCGTATTCTAAATATGGCCCCAACCAAAAGGTGGAAAGGACACCTTTTGAGATATGGCATGGAAGGGTTCCATCTCTATCATACTTAAGGGTCTGGGGTTGTGAGGTATGTTAAGACTCCACCCCAAACAAGTTAGAAGTCAGATCCACCAAGTGTATCTTTGTGGATATCCTAGAGATTCTATGGGATATTATTTTTATGATCCACTGTAAAAAAAAGGTGTTTTTTTCCAGAAATGGTGAGTCTTAGACGCAAAATTCTTATGGAAGGAGCTGGCAGTAGAACAGTGGATCTTGAAGAGGATCAAGAACCACAACCCGATGCACGTTTGGTTGAAACTAGCACTCAACATGAGGATGTTGAGGATGATCAAGGGGTTGATCAATACACACAAGACGTTCGCAGAAGTGGTAGAACTAGTAATCCACCTGAAAGATACGGATTTTTCGTGGATGGGTGCTATGTGGTAGATTCAGATGAAACAACCACATACCATAATGCAGTGTCCGATTCGGATTGTGACAAATGGCTTGAAGCCATGAACGTTGAGATGCAATCCATGTATGACAATCAAGTTTGGGAACTTGTTGAACCACCTCTTAACTCCAAGATAGTTGGAAGTAAGTGGGTTTTCAAGAAGAAAACCGATATGCATGGAAACTTGGATACTTATAAAGCCAGACTTGTAGCAAAGGGTTTCACTCAAACTCAAGGGGTTGATTATGATGAAACCTTCTCACCTGTTGCGATGCTAAAGTCTATAGGGATATTGTTTGCCATAGCTGCTCATTATGATTATGAGATTTGGCAAATGGATGTCAAAACCGCTTTCCTAAATGGATATCTTGAGGAAGATGTCTATATGGTTCAGCCTGAAGGTTTTGTCGATCCAAAACATCCTAATAAAGTATGCAAGTTAAAGAAATCAATCTATGGATTGAAACAAGCATCGAGAAGCTGGAATCACCGTTTTGATGAGGAAGTAAAGAAATTTGGCATCATCAAAAAGCTGATGAGGCTTGTGTGTATAGAAGGCTAGGGGAGCATAACTTTCCTAATATTGTATGTTGATCACATACTACTATTTGGAAATGACATTCCACCTTGGAAGGTGTAAAAACCTGGCTAGGAGGTTGTTTTTCCATTAAGGATCTGGTGAAGCCGCCTATATTCTGGGAATAAAGATCTATAGGGATAGATCAAGGCGGTTGATTGGTTTGAATCAAAGTGCATACATTGATAAGATTGAAACGGTTCAAGATGGAAAACTCTAAGAAAGGTACCGTACCTATTCAAAGAGGAACAATATTGAGTACGACTCAATGTCTTAGCTCAAGGATGAGCAAGATAAAATGAATGGATGGTTGTTAAGAACATACTTAAATACCTAAGGAGGACAAGAGATATGTTCCTGATCTATGGATCTGGTGACAAGGAGCTCGTTGTAAAGGGTTACACGGATGCGAGTTTCCAAACCGATCTTGACGATTCACGGTCACAATCGGGATACATTTTCATTCTGAATGGAGGAGCTGTCTCTTGGAAGAGCTCCAAGCAGGATGTGGTGGCTCTATCAACTACAGAATCGAATACGTCGCCGCCTCATTAGCAGCTCAAGAAGCTGCATGGTTGAAGAAATTCATTACACATCTATGGGTTGTGCCTTCCATTAAGGACCCCCTAGAGATCTTTTGTGATAACGAGGGTGCGATTGCTCAAATCAAGGAACTCCGTGCTCATCAAAAGACTAGGCATATTGTGCGGAGATTCAACTACATACGTGATGAAGTTGAAAAAGGAAGATATGTATTCGCAAAGTTCACACGGATCAAAACATTGCGGATCCTCTCACGAAGCTCCTTGAAAAGCAAAGCATGAAGGTCATACTTTTGCCATGGGACTTCGATATTCTAGTTATTGGATTTGATCTGTAAATTTTGTATTTGGATATATGGAACTCTTTATTATTTGAATAAAATTATTTGGTTTAATGTTTCAATTAATGTTCCAATTTAGCATGTTAATCCATGAGTAAATGTTTACTCTAAATGTCCGTAGTCATTCATACTTGTGGGAACAAGTATGAAAGTAAGGTTATTATGAACTTGGATTGGTTGATACTCATAAGGATGAATATAGAGCAATGGGTTGTTACCAAGGTTCATAGATATTTGTGGGACACAAAGATTGGACTAACCCGCATCTTAAATTTTACTACATGGAATCTTATGATTGATCATAAGTAATTTTGAGTAAAGGCGAATATCATTTGGTATCCTCCGACCTGAGATACATATTGGGTTTTGATATTCACCAAGTATTATACCTTGAGCTAATTCTTCGATGTCTGGAAATAGTGGACAGAACATAAGGGTATGTTCAGATATAACACGAGGTGTTTGTGAGAAACGTATGTAGTCAAGATGGAATTTGTTCCTCTTATTCGTTGAGAGTTAGATGTCTAAGGCCTGATAAGTTAAATCAACAAGAAATGATCATTTTGTGTTCTTGGATTTAACATGACATGTGTAACAAAAGGATAGATGATTGATTCACCTAATCATTTCAAGTAGGGTACTTGAAAGGGATGATGTTATTGAATGGCTATAAGTCATGCGTATTAAGGGTAGTAAACCGTTGTTAGGCGGTATTTACTACTTGCATCAATCTTCTATGAATCTTGGGCAAGTGGGAGATTGTTGGATTCTATGTGCCCAAGACAAATAGAATATTGATGCAGTTAGTACGTTATGATCCAAGTCGGGTTATACCCAATAACAAGCTTAGCAAACACCAATAATATTTAATTGGTGATATGATCATGCATTAAAATTTACACCAATTTAGAAAATGGGTTTCTAAATAAGTTGCATATGAAATATAACAAATTATGAGGATAATTTGTTGATGGGTTTATTGTTAATTTGTTATTTAAAAGGTTAAATAACACAAATAACATGAGAGTATGCTTTAATTAAATTGTTTAATTAGAGAAGACATGTACATTTAAATATGTCTAGTATGACTTATTTAATGTGTGACAAAAAGGGCTTATAGAGAGTGTGTTTGTGTGCTAGATTAAAGAGGGAAAACCCTTTAGACTTAAATTTTCGGCCGCCCCTTGGGTGTTGATTGGCCCTCTTCTTTGAAAACAAAATGAAGGCATTATCTACCAAGATTCATATTAAATTGATGTGGCTAGTGTGATATGATCCAAGTCGGGTCATACCCAATAACAAGCCAAACAAACACCGAAAGATAATTTATTTGTGATAAGATCATACAAATAAGTAATGACACCAATTTAGAAAATTGGATTTTCTAAATTATTGCATTTGTAGATGAACATCATTATATATTGATTTGTTCATGAGGGATTACTTATTCATTGTTTAAAATAGTTAAACAATGACTAATGACAATGTGTATGTGCTATAAAATTAAAATGGTTTAATTTTATAAAAGGTGGAATGCTAGAGTGTATTATATGGAGATAAAAATTTCAAATAAAATGGAGGAGTGACAAAAGGGGAGCCATTCGGCCGCCCCCTTTTCAATTTCTATTGGGAACCTCTTTGCTTGTTCCAAGTACATGCAATCCATCTCACTACACTCTTCCATTCTACACTCATCAACACACACAAGAAACTCTCCCTCTCTCTCTTTTCTCAGAAATCTCGGTTTTTTGTAGCAAAGAGAAAGGATTTTCAGCATACAAGAAGTGTTCTTGACTGAAATTCCACAGAAGAAGAGTACTACAAGTGGGTGTTCAAAGCCTAGCAAGAGGGTGTTTGTTGAGACTTGGGGTATTTCATCTTGAGGGCTTCTACATTGAAGTTTCAGCCATAAGAACTCATCCTATAATCTCCTCAAATCTCGTTTTCCAGCAGCCCTAAAGGTTGTTCCTTTTACCTTCTTATGTTCTTTCTTTGTATGATATTCGTATAATGATCCATGGTTTGGGGTTGCTTATTAAATGGGTTTAATAACCAGATTTAACATGTTTTAAAACTAAATTCCGCTGCGTTTCACATAATAGCAGATTATATGAGCTTTGATAAACGGTTAATGTCCCACAATGGCATCAAGAGCCACTTATACGAATGCATACATGTATATTCTTGTTTGTTCACGGTTTGTGGTATTTGACACCACATACCCGTGAGTTTGAGGGCTGGATTTTGCCCTTTTTTGGTGTTTTAAAGATGCTATTTTATGCATACAAGGATCTTTAAACTCTAGATTATTAGATGTTTGTTTATATGTTATAAACCCATTTGTTCTTGGTTTATGTTGGCCAAGAACATGGGCTATAAGGGGCTGCCAGAAATCGACTATCTTGTGTATGCTTGAACATGTTCTTGTTGATTATGCATAACAAAGCCTAGACCATTTGGTTTGAATGATTGGTTGTCATGTTATATTCTTTGGGCATGTAATTATTTATTTTTGTTTCAAGTCTTGTTTTGTAATCTATTCATTCATATGGGTTGTAATAAATAGATTAGAAGTTTATCTTTACTAGAAAAATGTATTAGGATACATATTTTGTAAGGATGCTCAAGATCAAGACTTGAAGAAAAAAGATGGACAAAGAGAATGCTTGAAGATGTGGTTTCAAGTGGGAGTTCCTTTTGTCAACCATGTGTCATGTTCTTAACCCTTAGGACAAGACCTTTTGACACACTTGTTTTGGCTAAACAAGTGTGCTCAACTTAGTATGCTTGTTATGCATATATGTATTGTTTTGGTTATGCTTGGTTGAATGCTTATGATGTTGTTTTGTTTTGAATATTTGGATGTGACTAACAAACCATCAATTATAACAAGCTATAATAAGGAATTGGTTCTCCATAATTAAGCATAAATAGAATAGTTCTACAAAAGGAGTTAATGATCTTGCAGATAAAATGGCTTTTATTTAAAAGAAATCAATAGCGTGCCATATGGTTGAATGCATACAATCATATGATACTTAGTCTTTCTATATAAGAATTGAGAAATTGTAAATTCCTTTTGAAAACAAGTTTAACACCATCCTTTTACACAACACTTAGGTTACTTGCAAACTCTTAGTGGGATAAAGGTCACCTAACCACTTGAGGGAACTTGTAAATTGAGGTGAGAATACCATGTTTGTGGCATAAAGGTCACCTAACCACTTATGTAGTAAACTCATACGTGTGTGTAAGTAGGACGACTAGATTTATAAAATATTTTGGATGGATCACCTAAAATGTGTTTTATAAAAGGTGTTGATGGGATTAACATGCCGTTATAAACATAAGATGTTCAAACGATCCCATACCACCAAGAAGTTGCAATGGGTTGCAATTGTCATGTATGACTACCTTGTTTATTAAATAATGGGATAAAGGTCACCTAACCAATATTTAAATATAACGTTGGATTCTAAATTTTATTTATTAATAGTCTATGAGACATAAAGGGTATTATAAATGAAATATACTATTAAATCAACAATTACTAAAATGGACTTTGTAAAATCTTGTAGATGGCCGACAATAACAACGCTAATAACGATTGTACCAACCAAAACAAAAAACCAATCTCTTAGGGCGATCCTTCAAAGGGATCGTCTAACACTAACAACTTCATGGATTTGTACCGCCAACTTGAGATCGTTCTCAAGCAAAAAAAGCGGCCTACATCCTTGCTAATGTTAGCAAGTATGACACCCGAACTCCAAAAGGAGTATGAGCTCCATGGAGCTTATGACATGATCACTCGTTGCGGGAAACGTTCCAGCAACAAGCTAGGGTGGAGCGCTTCGAAATGGTTCGAGCTCTTCATGCATGTCGGATGGAGGAATCCCAATCAGTTTCATCTTATGTTCTAAGATGAAAACTCATATCGACCGCCTTAGAGGCTTAACTGTCCTGTCTCAAAGGAGTTGGCCACGGATTTGATCCTTAACGGCCTAACTAGGAAGTTTGAGGCGTTTGTCATGAATTACAACGAAACGGATGGGACAAGAGCATAAATGAACTTCATTCAATGCTCAAATCAGCCGAGGCGGGAATGGGTAAAAGGGTTTTACCCGTTCTCACCATTAATGAAGGTGGAAGAAGGAGAAGGTCTCTACTTCCCCCCCCCCCTAAGGCAACTGTTGCCAAAGGAAAGGGACATGAAAGAAAGGGGAAAATGGTTGTTAGGGCGGAACCTCCAAGGCCCAAGGAGAAGAAGCAAAGGTTGTGTAACGACCCATGCTTCAAATGTGGTGAGATAGGGCACTGGATGAGAAATTGTTCAGTCTATCTCAAAGAGTTGAGAGAAAAGAGGGATGCAGGGCAAAACTCAGGTATATTTACATGATACATGTTGAGTTAAATGTTATTTCTTCTAACACATGGTATTAGATACCGGATGTGGAACTCACATTTGCAATTATTGCAGGGGTTCAAAAGAAATGAGCATTATGCAAAAGGGGAAATAAGTCTCTTCATGGGAAATGGTGCAAAGGTTCACGTGAAGCCCAAGGAGACTACATTTTGAAGCTTCCAAGTGGTTTGGAAGTTATTTTAAAACAATGTATTATATGCACCTACTTTGACTAGGAACATAATTTCTGTTTCCCGTTTTTAAGACATGATTATGATTTCAAGTTTTTGACAATGATTCATGTTTCTTTAAATCATGTATTTTATTTTAAGGCTATACCTTGTAATGGTATTTATGAATTGGTTCATGAAAACGTAACTTATGATAGCAATATACCAAGCAACCACCAAAAGACTCAAATTAGATTTGAGTGATACCTCCTACCTTTGGCATTGCCGTCTTGGTCAAAACAAGAAACGTATACAAACACATGAGAGGAATGGTCTCTTAAAAACAAATGAATGTGATTCATTTGATGTATGTGAATCTTGTTTACAAGGTAAAATGACTAAGGCACCTTTAGTGGAACTAACGAAAGGGCAAAAGATTTATTAGGTATCATACATTCAGATGTATGTGGTCCTTTTAAGCCAATGACTAGGAATGGTGAAAGATACTTCATTACCTTTACCGACGATTATAGTCGCTATGGGTACGTGTACTTAATAAGACACAAAGATGAAGCTTTTGAAATGTTCAAAATCTTCAAGAATGAAGTGGAAAATCAACTCAACAAGTCAATTAAATTCTCCGCATCGATAGAGGTGGTGAATACCTAAGTGATGTTTTTCAAGATCATCTTAGGAGTTATGGGATTGTCTCACAACTCACTCCACCTAGAACAACACAACATAATGGTCTATCTGAGAGGAGGAATCGAACCTTATTGGATATGGTTCGATCTATGATGGCTAGAAGCACATTACCTCTATCATTTTGGGGTTTCGCTTTGCTCTCCGCGGCCCGTATTCTGAATATGGCCCCAACCAAAAAGGTGGAAAAGACACCTTTTGAAATATGGCATGGAAGAGTTCCATCCCTATCATACTTAAGGGTCTGGGGTTGTGAGGCTTATGTTAAGACTCCCACCCCAAACAAATTGGAAGTCCGATCCACCAAGTGTATCTTTATTGGATATCTAGAGATTCTATGGGATATTATTTCTATGATCCACTGGAACAAAAGGTATTTGTTGCCAGAAAGGGTGAGTTCTTCGAAACAAAAGTTCCTTATGGAAGGAACTAGTAGTAGAACAGTGGATCTTGAGGAGGATCAAGAACCACAGCCTGATGCACGTTTGGTTGAGACTAGCACTCAACATGAGGATGTTGAGGATGATCAAGCATTTGATCAATACACACAGAACGTTCGCAGAAGAAGTGGTAGAACTAGCAATCCACCTGAAAGATACGGATTTTTCATGGATGGATGCTATGTGGTGGATTCAGATGAACCAACCACATATCATGATGTAGTGTCCAATTTGGATTGTGACAAATGGCTTGAGGCCATGAACGTTGAGATGCAATCCATGTATGACAATAAAGTTTGGGAACTTGTTTTGCCACCTCTTAATTCCAAAGTAGTTGGAAGTAGTGGTTTTCAAGAAGAAAACCGATATGCATGGAAACTTGGATACTTACAAAGCTAGACTTGTAGCAAAGGGTTTCGCTCAAACTCAAGGGGTTGATTATGATGGAACATTTTCACATGTTGCGATGCTAAAATCTATAAGGATATTGTTTGACATAGCTGCTCATTATGATTATGAGATTTGGCAAATGGATGTCAAAACCGCTTTCCTAAATGGATATCTTGAGGAAGATGTCTATATGGTTCTGCCTGAAGGTTTTGTCGATCCAAAATATCCTAACAAAGTATGCAAGTTAAAGAAATCAATCTATGGATTGAAACAAGCATCGAGAAGCTGGAATCACCGTTTTAATGAGGAGGTAAAGAAATTGGCTTCATCAAAAACGCTGATGAGGCTTGCGTGTATAAGAAGGCTAGTGGGAGCACAATAACCTTCCTAGTATTGTATGTTGATGACATACTACAATTGGAAATGACATTCCAACCATGGAAGGTGTTGAAAACCTGGCTTGGAAGTTGTTTTTCCATCAAGGATCTTGGTGAAGCCGCTTATATTGTGGGAATAAAGATCTATACGGATAGATCAAGACGGCTAATTGGTTTGAATCAAAGTGCATACATTGACAAAATATTGAAAAGGTTCAAGATGGAAAACTCTAAGAAAGGTACTGTACCTATTCAAACAGGGACAATATTGAGTACGACTCAATGTCCAAGCTCAAAGGAGGAGCAAAATAGAATGAAGACGATCCCATATGCATCAGCTATAGGATCCATCATGTATGCAATGATATGCACTAGACCGGACGTGTCATGCGCTTTAAGCATGACAAGTAGATACCAACAAAATCCTGGTGATGGTCATTGGATGGCTATCAAGAACATTCTGAAGTACCTAAGGAGGACTAAGGATATGTTTTTGATCTACGGGTCTGGTGAAGAAGAACTCGTTGTAAAAGGTTACACGGATGCGAGTTTCCAAACCGATCGAGATGATTCAGGATCCCAATCGGGGTACATTTTTATTCTTAATCGGGAGCTGTTTCTTGGAAAAGCTCAAAGCAAGAAGTCGTAGCGTTGTCCACACAGAGTCAGAATACATCGCCGCTTCAATGACAGCACAGGAAGTTGTGGCTGAAGAAATTCATATCCGAACTAGGGGTAGTCCCTTCCATTCAGGATCCCTAGAGATCTTTTGTGACAACGAGGGTGCGATTTCTCAAATCAAGGAACCTCGTGCTCATCAAAAGACTTGGCACATTGAACGGAGGTTCAACTACATAAGGGATGAAGTTCAGAAAGGAAAGATATGTATTCGCAAAGTCCACACTCATAAAAACATTGAGGATCCACTCACAAAGCTCCTTGAAAAGGCAAAGCATGAAGGTCATATTTGCGCCATGGGACTTTGAAATTCTAGTGACTGGGTTTGACATTGTATTTTATATTTGTATGTTGGAACTTATGTTATTTGTTTTAATTATATGGTTATAATTTCATTTGTTCTACTATTTTAGCATGTTTAAATCCATGAATAAATATGTTATTCAAAACATCCGCAATCGATCATACTTGTGGGAACAACTATGAATGTAAGACTGTAATGAACTTGGATTGTTTGATATCATGAGGTATGAATATAAAGCAAGAGGTTGCTGCCAAGGTTCATTAATATCTATGGGATATAGGTATTGGACCGACCCGCTCTCAATTATTTCTGCATAGAATCTTTGTGATTAGTCATAAGAGATTGAGTAAAGGCGAATATCATTTATCCTCAGACCTGAGATACATATTAGGCCTTGATATTCACCAAGTGTCGTACTTTGATTAGTTCTTTGCTGTTCTGAAAATGGCAGTACATAAGGCTGAGTTCAGGTATGATATGAGGTGATTGTGAGAGACGTATGTAATCAAGATGGAATTTGTTCCTCTTATTCGTTGAGAGTTAGATGTCTAAGGCCTATTAAAGTTAAGTCATCAGAGAGTGACAATTCCGTGTCTCCTAGATTTAACATGACATGTGTGATAAAAGGATAGATGATTAATTCACCTAAATCATATTCAAGTAAGGTACTTGTAAAGAATAATGTTATTGAATGGCACTTAGTCATATACATTAGGGGCAGCAAACCGTTGCTAGGCGTTATTTGCTGCTCGCATCAATCTTCTATAAATCTTGTGCAAGTGGGAGATTGAAGGCATTGATCTACCCAAGATTCATATTAAATTGATGTGGCTAGTGTGATATGATCCAAGTCGGGTCATACCCAATAACAAGCCAAACAATCACCGAAAGATAATTTATTTGTTGATAAGATCATACAAATAAATAATGACACCAATTTAGAAAATTGGATTTCTAAATTATTGCTTTTGTAGATGAACATCATTATATATTGATTGTTCATGAGGGATTACTTATTCATTGTTTAAAATTAGTTAAACAATGACTTGACAATGTGTATGTGCTATAAAATTAAAATGGTTTAATTTTATAAAAGGTGGAATGCTAGAGTGTATTATATGGAGATAAAAATTTCAAATAAAATGGAGGAGGGACAAAAGGAGAGAGCCTTCGGCCGCCCCCTTTTAAAATGTATTGGGAACCTCTTTTGCTTGTTCCAAGTACATGCAATCCATCATCACTACACTCTTCCATTTACACTCATCAACACACAAGAAACTCTCCCTCTCTCTCTTTTCTCAGAAATCTCGGTTTTTTGTAGCAAAGAGAAAGGATTTTCAGCATACAAGAAGTGTTCTTGACTGAAATTCCACAAGAAGAAGAGTACTACAAGTGGGTGTTCAAAGCCTAGCAAGAGGGTGTTTGTTGAGACTTGGGGTGTGTCATCTTGAGGGCTTCTACATTGAAGTTTCAGCCATAAGAACTCATCCTATAATCTCCTCAAATCTCGTTTCCAGCAGCCCTAAAGGTTGTTCCTTTTACCTTATATGTTCTTTCTTTGTATGATATTCGTATAATGATCCATGGTTTGGGGTTGCTTATTAAATGGGTTTAATAACCAGATTATTAACATGTTTTAAAACCTAAATTCCGCTGCGTTTTCACATAATAGCAGATTATATGAGCTTTGATAAACGGTTAACGTCCCCACAAAAATACACACTCAACAAGTCTCACACTGTTCAAAAATCTGATCCATCTCTCATATGCATGTAAGAGACACACAACCTTTCTCTCTCTCTCTCAAAACTTCTCGCAAAGCAGCTGAAAGAAGAAGAGATTTTCGGTTTTTGAGTGTTTTTTTGGGTGTGCTCTCCCTAGCAAGAGTGGTGTTTACTTCAAGAGCTTGGGGTATACAAGCTTGAGGATCTCTAATCTTGAAGTCTCGGTCATTTTCAGCATCAAACACCTCCCTTTCTGTCGAACTTTTCAGCTGTTGGAGAAGGTATCCTGGCAGCCCTTTTGTGGTTGTCATATTGAGTGCTTGTTGCTTTTCATAGCTTGTCTATTCACATAATATGATCCTTGTATTATGGGTTTGTTTCATATGCTAATGGCCACTTATAGAACATATATTTCAGCTTTCAAATCATTCAAAAACTAATATTATCCGCTGGTTTTCTGAAAGTTTAAATGGTTAAACTATGTTTTATGTTCTTGCAAACCCTACATAAAGGTCACCTAACCGATATTTAAATGTAACGTTGTATTCTAAAATTTTGACTCTTAATTGTCTATGAGACAAAAAGGGTATTAATAATCAAAATACATTGATATTAAAAGTACTAAAAATTTAACTTTGTAATATTGTAGATGGCTAACAACAACAACGCAATCCCGACCGTCCATAACCTATCACTAAGAACCATCCTTGAAAAGGAACGTCTAAACCATGGGAACTTCATGGATTGGTACCGAAACTTGAGAATAGTTCTCAAACAAGAAAAGTGGTCCTATGTATTAGACGATCCCGTTCCTCATCAACCCGATGAAAATGACGTTGAGGCTTTTGCCGAGTGGGTCAAGTACACCGAAGACTCTGTGCAAGTCTTGTGTCTCATGCTGGCAAGTATGATACCCGATTTGCAAAAGGACTTTGAGAACCACAATGCCTATGACATGATCACCAGTTGAAGGAAATGTTCCAACAACAATCAAGGGTGGATCGCTTCGAAACCGTCGGGCACTTCATGCATGTCGAATGGATGAGACCCAATCGGTATCTCTTACGTTCTTAAGATGAAGAGCCACATTGATCGCCTTGAAAGGCTTAACTCTCGTGTGTCCAACGAGTTGGCAACGGATTTGATCCTCAACTCCCTATCCAAGAAGTTTGATAGCTTCGTTATGAACTATAACATGAATGGATGGGACAAGAGCATTGGTGAGCTTCACTAAATGCTCAAACGGCTGAGGCAGGCATGGGTAGAAGGTTCTACGGTCCTTACGATCAATGAAGGTAGTAGTAGGAAAAGGCACCTCCCGACCCTAGGGCAAGTGTTGCCAAAGGGAAGGACACGTCAAAGGAAAGGGAAGGGTAAAGCAAAAATGGAGCCGCCCAAACCGAAAGAAAAGAAGCAAAAGGTTCTCAAGATGCCGTGTTTTTGAGTGTGGTGAAGTAGGCCATGGAAACGCAATTGTCCGGTCTATCTCAAAGCGTTGAGATCGAAGAGGGACACGGGGCAAACTTGAGGTACAATGTTTATGACATGTTGAGCTTAATGTTATTCTCCTAACACATGGGTATTAGATATGGATGTGGAACATATTTGCAATTTGTTGCAGGGGTTCAAAAGAAGTGAACATTATGCAAAAGGGGGAAATAAGTCTCTTTATGGGCAATGGTGCAATGGTTCACGTGGAAGCCCAAGAAGACTACATTTTGAAGCTTCCAAGTGGGGTGGAAGTCATTTTAAAGAATGTATTGTATGCTCCTAGCTTGACTAGGAACATTATTTCTCTTCCCGTTTAAGACAATATGATTATGATTTCAAATTTGTTGACAACGATATTCATGTTTCTTAAATCATGTGTTTTATTTTAAGGCTATACTTGTAATGGATTTATGATTGGTTCATGATAAAAAACATATGATAGCTCTATGTACCAAGCAACCCCAAAAGGCTCAAACTTAATTTCAGTGATTCCTATCTTTGGCATTGTCGCCTTGGTCACATAAACAAGAGTATGCAAAAACTTCAAAAGAATGGTCTTTAAAAACCAATGAAAATGATTCATTTGATGTATGCGAGTCTTGTTATAGGGTAAAATGACAAAGGCCCCTTTTAGTGGACTAATGAAAGGGCAAGATTTATTAGGGATCATACATTCGGATGTATGTGGACCTTTTAAACCAACAACTAGGAATGATGAAAGATACTTCATTACCTTTACCGAGACTATAGTCATTATGGGTATGTGTACTTGTTAAGATACAAACATGATTTTTGAAATGTTCAAAATCTTCAAGAATGAAGTAGAAAATCAAATCAACAAGACGGTCAAGATTCTTTGTGTAGATAGAGGAGGTGAATACCTTAGTAGTGAATTATTTATTTTTGTTTCAAGTTTGTTTTGTAATCTATCATTCATATGGGTTGTAATAAATAGATCAGAAGTTTATCTTTACTAGAAAAATGTATTAGGATACATATTTTGTAAGGATGCTCAAGATCAAGACTTGAAGAAAAAGATGGACAAGAGAATGCTTGAAGATGTGGTTTCAAGTGGGAGTTCCTATTGTCAACCATGTGTCATGTTCTTAACCCTTAGGACAAGACCTTTTGACACACTTGTTTTGGCTAAACAAGTGTGCTCAACTTAGTATGCTTTGTCATGCATATATGTTTGTTTTGGTTATGCTTGGTTGAATGCTTGATGTTGTTTTGTTTTGAATATTTGGATGGACTAACAACCATCAATTATAACAAGCTATAATAAGGAGTTGGTTTCCATTATTAAGCATAAAGAGAAAGTTCTACAAAAGGAGTTAAATGATCTTGCAGAAAATGGCTTTATTAAAAGAAATCAATAGCGTGCAATATGGTTGAATGCATACAATCATATGATACTAGTCTTTTTATATAAGAATTGAGAAATTGTAAATCCTTTTGAAAAACAGTTTAACACCATCCTTTAACAAACACTTAGGGTTACTTGCAAACTCTTAGTGGGATAAAGGTCACCTAACCACTTTGAGGGAACTTGTAACTTGAGGTGAGAATACCATGTTTGTGGCATAAAGGTCACCTAACCACTTATGTAGTAACTCATACGGTGTGTAAGTAGGACGACTTGATTTATAAAATATTTTGGATGGATCAACTAAAATGGTTTATAAAAGGTGTTGATGGGATTAACATGCCGTTATAAACATAATATGTTCAAACGATCCCATAACCACAAGAACTTGCAATGGGTTGCAATTGTCATGTATGACTACCTTGTTTATTTAAATAATGGGATAAAAGTCACTAACAATATTTAAATATAACGCTGGATTCTAAAATTTATTTATTAATAGTCTATGAGACATAAAGGGTATTAATAAATGAAATATACTATTAAATCAACAATTACTAAAATGGACTTTGTAAAATCTTGTAGATGGCCGACAATAACAACGCTAATAACGATGTACAAACCAAAACAACCAATCTCTTAGGGCGATCCTTCAAAAGGGATCGTCTAACACCTAACAACTTATGGATGGTACCGCAACTTGAGAATCGTTCTCAAGCAAGAAAAGCGGGCCTACATCTTTGCTTAATGTTAGCAAGTATGACACCCGAACTCAAAAGGAGTATGAGCTCCTGGAGCTTATGACATGATCACTCAGTTGTGGAAACGTTCCAGCAACAAGCTAGGGTGGAGCGCTTCGAAACGGTTCGAGCGCTTCATGCATGTCGGTTGAGGAATCCCAATCAGTTTCATCTTATGTTCTAAAGATGAAAAGTCATATCGACCGCCTTCAGAGGCTTAACTGTCCTGTCTCAAAGGAGTTGGCCACGGATTTGATCCTTACGGCCTAACTAGGAAGTTTGAGGTGTTGTCATGAATTTCAACATGAACGGATGGGACAAGAGCATAAATGAACTTCATTCATGCTCCAATCCGCCGAGGGTGGGAATGGGTAAAAGGGTTTTACCCGTTCTCACCATTAATGAAGGGGAAGAAGGAGAAGGTCTCTACTTCCCCCTAAGGCAAAGTTGCCCAAGGAAAGGGACATGTTAAAGGAAAGGGGAAAATGGTTGTTAGGGCGGAACTCAAGGCCCAAGGAGAAGAAGCACAAGGTTGCTGTTAACGACCCATGCTTCAAATGTGGTGAGATAGGGCATTGGATGAGAAAATGTCCAGTCTATCTCAAAGAGTTGGAGAGAAAAGAGGGATGCGGGGCAAACCTCAGGTATAATTTACATGATACATGTTGAGTTAAATGATTTTTCTAAACATGGGTATTAGATACCGGATGTGGAACTCACATTTGCAATTTATTGCAGGGGTTCAAAAGAAATGAGCATTATGCAAAAGGGGGAAATAAGTCTCTTCATGGGAAATGGTGCAAAGGTTCACGTGAAGCCCAATAGACTACATTTGAAGCTTCCAAGTGGTTTGGATGTTATTTTAAACAATGTATTATATGCTCCTAGTGTTGACTAGGAACATAATTTCTGTTTCCGTTTAAGACAATATGATTATGATTTCACGTTTGTAGACAATGATATTCATGTTTCTTTAAATCATGCATTTTATTTAAGGCTATACCTTGTAATGGTATTTATGAATTGGTTCATGAAAACGTAACATATGATAGCTCAATATACCAAGCAACCACCAAAAAGACTCAAATTAGATTGAGTGATACTACCTTTGGCATTGCCGTCTTGGTCAATAAACAAGAAACGTATACAAACACTTCAGAGGAATGGTCTCTTAAAAACAATGAATGTGATTCATTTGATGTATGTGAATCTTGTTACAAGGTAAAAATGACTAAGGCACCTTTAGTGGAACTAACGAAAGGGCAAAAGATTTATTAGGTATCATACATTCGGATGTATGTGGTCCTTTAAGCCAATGCCTAGGAATGGTGATGAAAATACTTCATTACCTTTACCGACGATTATAGTCGCTATGGGTACGTGTACTTCATAAGACACAAAGATGAAGCTTTTGAAATGTTGAAAATCTTCAAGAATGAAGTGGAAAATCAACTCAACAAGTCAATTAAAATTCTCCGCACCGATAGAGGTGGTGAATACTAAGTGTTTTTCAAGATCATCTTAGGAGTTGTGGATTTGTCTCACAACTCACTCCACCTAGAAACACCACAACATAATGGTCTATCTGAGAGGAGGAATCGAACCTTATTAGATATGGTTCGATCTATGATGGCTAGAAGCACATTACCTCTATCATTTTGGGGTTCGCTCGGCTTCGCGGCCCGTATTCTGAATATGGCCCCAACGAAAAAGGTGGAAAAGACGCCTTTTGAATATGTCATGGAAGAGTTCCATCCCTATCATACTTAAGGGTCTGGGGTTGTGAGGCTTATGTTAAGACTCCCACCCCAAACAAATGGAAGTCTGATCCACCAAGTGTATCTTTATTGGATACCTAGAGATTCTATGGGATATTATTTCTGTGATCCACTGGAACAAAAGGTATTTGTTGCCAGAAAGGGTGAGTTCTTAGAAACAAAGTTCCTTATGGAAGAACTAGTAGTAGAACAGTGGATCTTGAGGAGGATCAAGAACCACAGCCCGATGTACGTTTGGTTAGACTAGCACTCAACATGAGGATGTTGAGGATGATCAAGCGTTTTGATCAATACACACAGAACGTTCGCGGAAGTGGTAGAACTAGCAATCCACCTGAAGATAGGATTTTTCATGGATGGATGCTATGTGGTGGATTCAGATGAACCAACCACATATCATGATGCAGTGTCCAATTGGATTGTGACAAATGGCTTGAGGCCATGAACGTTGAGATGCAATCCATGTATGACAATGAAGTTGGGAACTTGTTTTGCCACCTCTTAATTCCAAAGTAGTTGGAGTTAGTGGGTTTTCAAGAAGAAAACGATAGCATGGAAACTTGGATACTTACAAAGCTAGACTTGTAGCAAAGGGTTTCACTCAAACAAGGGGTTGATTATGATGAAACATTTTCACCTGTTGCGATGCTAAAAACTATAAGGATATTGTTTGACATAGCTGCTCATTATGAATGAGATTGGCAAATGGATGTCCAAAACCGCTTTCCTAAATGGATATCTTGAGGAAGATGTCTATATGGTTCTGCCTGAAGGTTTTGTCGATCCAAAATATCCTAACAAAGTAGGCAAGTTAAAGAAATCAATCTATGGATTGAAACAAGCATCGAGAAGTGGAATCACCGTTTTAATGAGGAGGTAAAGAAATTTGGCTTCATCAAAAACGCTGATGAGGCTTGCGTGTATAAGAAGGCTAGGGGAGCACAATAACCTTCCTAGTATTGTATGTTGATGACATACTACAATTTGGAAATGACATTCCAACCAT
>JACCIX010000283.1:0-94648 GCA_025506515.1 Flaveria trinervia
GATGACTTGTCACAAATGCGGATGACTTGTCACAATTGCGGATGACTTGTCACCAAATGTGGATGACTTGTCACCACATGGGATGCCTTGACACCAAATACGGTTGACTTATAACAAATGCGGGTAAGCACAAATGGGATGCTTTGATTTAAATGCGGATACATTGAAACCAAATGCGGATACCTTGCAAACAAATGCGGATGCTTTGCAAACAAATGCAAATTGCAAAGATGCTGATGTTGTTGCAAGAAATGCTTATGACAGACTTCCAAAAACAATAGAAAAACATGAACATGGATGATTGCAACCAACAGGCATGTCCATTTTGATCATGAAGCAAAAAAAAACGGATGAACAAAACAAATGCGATGCAATTGAACAAGATTAACATAAAAAAACATTTGTTCATCTCAAATCAAGAAGAGAAATCATTAGATCTGTTCTAATATGGTACTATTTGAAGATATATAATCTCACTGGATTATTCCTTCAAAATTCGATGTAATTGAACACGATTATCATTAAATACAAAGAAAGATGAAGAAATGGAAGCTACTGTTGATTTCTCGACCTGCACTGCACTGTGAAATCGTTTTTCTTCAAGTCTGAAAACAAATGCGGATGAACAAAAACAAATGCGGATGAAGCTTGATCAAATGCGGATGTTTATTACACAAATACAGATGAGTTTCTCACCAATGCGGATGACTTGGCAACAATGCGGATGACTTGTCTGAAATGTGGATGACTTGTCACAAATGCGGATGACTTGTCAGAAATGCGGATGACTTTTCACCAATGCGGATGACTTGTCACAATGCGGATGCATTGTCATAAATGCGATGACTTGTCACTAATGCAGATGACTTGTCACAAATGCGGTTGACTTGTCACCAAATGCGGATGACTTGTCATCAATGCGGATGCCTTGACACCAAATGCGGTTGACTTATAAACAAATGCGGGTACTCTAAGCACAAATGCGGATGATTTGAAGTTAAACGCGGATGCATTGAAATCAAATGCGGATGCCTTGAAAACAAATGCGGATGCTTTGCACAAATGCGGATTGGCAAAGAAATGCGGTTGTGTTGCAAGAAATGCTTATGAACAGTTGATGAACAAGACTTCAAAAGAATAGAAAAACATGAACATGGATGATTGCAACAAAAGGCATGTCCATTGTGATCATGAAAGCAAAAAAATACGGATGAACAAAAGAAATGCAACGCAATTCAACAAGATTAACATAAAAAACATTTGTTCATCTCAAAATCAAGAGTGAAATCATTAGATCTGTTCTAATATGGTATGATTTGAAGATATAATCATTCACTGGATGTTTTCTTCAAATTCGATGCAATTGAGAACGAAATTAAAAACAAATAAAAGATGAAGAAATGGAAGTACTGCTGATTTCCCGACCTGCACTACAGTGTTAAATCATTTTTGTTCAAGTCTGAAAACAAATGCGGATGAACAAAACAAATCAGGATGAAGCTTCATCAAATGCGGATGTGTTATACACAAATGCGGATGACTTGGCAACAAATGTGGTTGACTTGAAACAAATGCGGATGACTTGTCACAAATGCGGATGACTTGTCACAAATGCGGATGACTTGTCATAAATGTGGATGAGTTGTCACAATTGCGGATGACTTGTCACCAAATGTGATGACTTGTCACCACATGCTGATGCTTGACACCAAATACGGTTGACTTATAAACAATGCGGGTAAGCACAAATGCGGATGCTTTGAATTAAATGCGGATACATTAAAACCAAATGCGATACCTTGCAAACAAATGCGGATGCTTTGCAAACATTGCAAATTGGAAGAAATGCGGATGTGTTTCAAGAAATGCTTATGAACAGGACTTCAAAACAATAGAAAACATGAACATGGATGATTGCAACCAACAGGCATGTCCATTGTGATCATGAAAGCAAAAAAAAAAACATAATGCGGACGAACAAAACAAATGCGACACAACTGAACAAGATTAACATTATAAAAAACATTTGTTCATCTCTAAATCAAGAAGAGAAATCATTAGATCTCTTCTAATATGGTAATATTTGAAGATATGTAATCATTCACTGGATTATTCCTTCAATATTCGACGCAATTGAACACGATTATCATTAAAAAGAAAGAAAAGATGAAGAAATGGAAGCTAGTGTTGATTTCTCGACCTGCCTGCAGTGTGAATCATTTTTGTTCAAGTCTGAAAACAAATGCGGATGAACAAACAATGCGGATGAAGCTTCATCAAATGCGGATGTGATATACACAAATGCGGATGAGTTGTCACCAAATGCGGATGACTTGGCAACAAATGCGGATGACTTGTCACAGATGCGGATGACTTGTCAAAATGCGGATGACTTGGCAACAAATGCGGATGACTTGTCACAAATACGGATGACTTGTCACAAATGCGGATGACTTGTCACAATTGCGGATGACTTGTCACCAAATGTGGATGACTTGTCACCACATGCGGATGCCTTGACACCAAATACGGTTGACTTATAAACAATGCGGGTAAGCACAAATGCGGATGCTTTGAATTTAAATGCGGATACATTGAAACCAATGCGGATACCTTGCAAACAAATGCGATGCTTTGCAAACAAATGCAAATTGGCAAAGAAATGCTGATGTGTTGCAAGAAATGCTTATGAACAGGACTTCCAAAACAATAGAAAAACATGAACATGGATGATTGCAACCAACAGGCATGTCCATTGTGATCATGAAAGCAAAAAAAACGGATGAACAAAACAAATGCGATGCAATTGAACAAGATTAACATAAAAAAAACATTTGTTCATCTCAAAATCAAGAAGAGAAATCATTAGATCTGTTCTAATATGGTACTATTTGAAGATATATAATCATTCACTGGATTATTCCTTCAAAATTCGATGTAATTGAACACGATTATCATTAAATACAAAGAAAAGATGAAGAAATGGAAGCTACTGTTGATTTCTCGACCTGCACTGCACTGTGAAATCGTTTTTCTTCAGTCTGAAAACAAATGCGGATGAACAAAACAAATGCGGATGAAGCTTGATCAAATGCGGATGTTTATTACACAAATACAGATGAGTTTTCACTAAATGCGGATGACTTGGCAACAAATGCGGATGACTTGTCTGAAATGTATGACTTGTCACAAATGCGGATGACTTGTCAGAAATGCGGATGACTTTTCACCAATGCGGATGACTTGTCACAAATGCGGATGCATTGTCATAAATGCGGATGACTTGTCACTAATGCAGATGACTTGTCACAAATGCGGTTGACTTGTCACCAAATGCGGATGACTTGTCATCAAATGCGGATGCCTTGACACCAAATGCGGTTGACTTATAAACAAATGCGGGTACTCTAAGCACAAATGCGGATGATTTGAAGTTAAACGCGGATGCATTGAAATCAAATGCGGATGCCTTGAAAACAAATGCGGATGCTTTGCAAACAAATGCGGATTGGCAAAGAAATGCGGTTGTGTTGCAAGAAATGCTTATGAACAGTTGATGAACAAGACTTCAAAAAGAATAGAAAAACATGAACATGGATGATTGCAACCAAAAGGCATGTCCATTGTGATCATGAAAGCAAAAAAATGCGGATGAACAAAAGAAATGCAACGCAATTCAACAAGATTAACATAAAAAACATTTGTTCATCTCAAAATCAAGAAGTGAAATCATTAGATCTGTTCTAATATGGTATGATTTGAAGATATATAATCATTCACTGGATTGTTTCTTCAAAATTCGATGCAATTGAGAACGAAATTAAAACAATAAAAGATGGAAATGGAAGTACTGCTGATTTCCCGACCTGCACTACAGTGTTAAATCATTTTTGTTCAAGTCTGAAAACAAATGCGGATGAACAAAACAAATCAGGATGAAGCTTCATCAAATGCGGATGTGTTATACACAAATGCGGATGACTTGGCAACAAATGTGGTTGACTTGAAACAAATGCGGATGACTTGTCACAAATGCGGATGACTTGTCACAAATGCGGATGACTTGTCATAAATGTGGATGAGTTGTCACAATTGCGGATGACTTGTCACCAAATGTGAATGACTTGTCACCACATGCTGATGCCTTGACACCAAATACGGTTGACTTATAAACAAATGCGGGTAAGCACAAATGCGGATGCTTTGAATTTAAATGCGGATACATTAAAACCAAATGCGGATACCTTGCAAACAAATGCGATGCTTTGCAAACAATTGCAAATTGGAAAAATGCGGATGTGTTTCAAGAAATGCTTATGAACAGGACTTCAAAAACAATAGAAAAACATGAACATGATTTGCAACCAACAGGCATGTCCATTGTGATCATGAAAGCAAAAAAAAAAACATAATGCGGACGAACAAACAAATGCGACACAACTGAACAAGATTAACATTATAAAAAACATTTGTTCATCTCTAAATCAAGAAGAAATCATTAGATCTCTTCTAATATGTAATATTTGAAGATATGTAATCATTCACTGGATTATTCCTTCAATATTCGACGCAATTGAACACGATTATCATTAAAAAGAAGAAAAGATGAAGAAATGGAAGCTAGTGTTGATTTCTCGACCTGCACTGCAGTGTGAAATCATTTTGTTCAAGTCTGAAAACAAATGCGGATGAACAAAACAAATGCGGATGAAGCTTCATCAATGCGGATGTGATATACACAAATGCGGATGAGTTGTCACCAAATGCGGATGACTTGGCAACAAATGCGGATGACTTGTCACAGATGCGGATGACTTGTCAAAAATGCGGATGACTTGGCAACAAATGCGGATGACTTGTCACAAATACGGATGACTTGTCACAAATGCGGATGACTTGTCACAATTGCGGATGACTTGTCACCAAATGTGGATGACTTGTCACACATGCGATGCCTTGACACCAATACGGTTGACTTATAAAAATGCGGGTAAGCACAAATGCGATGCTTTGAATTTAAATGCGGATACATTGAACCAAATGCGGATACCTTGCAAACAAATGCAAATTGGCAAAGAATGCTGATGTGTTGCAAGAATGCTTATGAACAGGACTTCCAAAACAATAGAAAAACATGAACATGGATGATTGCAACCAACAGGCATGTCCATTGTGATCATGAAAGCAAAAAAAAACGGATGAACAAAACAAATGCGATGCAATGAACAAGATTAACATAAAAAAAACATTTGTTCATCTCAAAATCAAGAAGAAAATCATTAGATCTGTTCTAATATGTACTATTTGAAGATATATAATCATTCACTGGATTATTCCTTCAAATTCGATGTAATTGAACACGATTATCATTAAATACAAAGAAAAGATGAGAAATGGAAGCTACTGTTGATTTCTCGACCTGCACTGCACTGTGAAATCGTTTTTCTTCAAGTCTGAAAACAAATGCGGATGAACAAAACAAATGCGGATGAAGCTTGATCAAATGCGGATGTTTTATACACAATACAGATGATTTTCACAAATGCGGATGACTTGGCAACAAATGCGGATGACTTGTCTGAAATGTGGATGACTTGTCACAAATGCGGATGACTTGTCAGAAATGCGGATGACTTTTCACCAATGCGGATGACTTGTCACCAATGCGGATGCATTGTCATAAATGCGGATGACTTGTCACTAATGCAGAGACTTGTCACAAATGCGGTTGACTTGTCACCAAATGCGATGACTTGTCATCAAATGCGGATGCCTTGACACCAATGCGGTTGACTTATAAACAAATGCGGGTACTCTAAGCACAAATGCGGATGATTTGAAGTTAAACGCGGATGCATTGAAATCAAATGCGGATGCCTTGAAAACAAATGCGGATGCTTTGCAAACAAATGCGGATTGGCAAAGAAATGCGGTTGTGTTGCAAGAAATGCTTATGAACAGTTGATGAACAAGACTTCAAAAAGAATAGAAAAACATGAACATGGATGATTGCAACCAAAAGGCATGTCCATTGTGATCATGAAAGCAAAAAAAATACGGATGAACAAAAGAAATGCAACGCAATTCAACAAGATTAACATAAAAAACATTTGTTCATCTCAAAATCAAGAAGTGAAATCATTAGATCTGTTCTAATATGGTATGATTTGAAGATATATAATCATTCACTGGATTGTTTCTTCAAAATTCGATGCAATTGAGAACGAAATTAAAAACAAATAAAAGATGAAGAAATGGAAGTACTGCTGATTTCCCGACCTGCACTACAGTGTTAAATCATTTTTGTTCAAGTCTGAAACAAATGCGGATGAACAAAACAAATCAGGATGAAGCTTCATCAAATGCGGATGTTTATACACAATGCGGATGACTTGGCAACAAATGTGGTTGACTTGAAACAAATGCGGATGACTTGTCACAAATGCGGATGACTTGTCACAAATGCGGATGACTTGTCATAATGTGGATGAGTTGTCACAATTGCGGATGACTTGTCACAAATGTGAATGACTTGTCACCACATGCTGATGCCTTGACACCAAATACGTTTGACTTATAAACAATGCGGGTAAGCACAAATGCGGATGCTTTGATTTAAATGCGGATACATTAAACCAAATGCGGATACCTTGCAAACAAATGCGGATGCTTTGCAAACAATTGCAAATTGGAAGAAATGCGGATGTTTTCAAGAAATGCTTATGAACAGGACTTCAAAACAATAGAAAACATGAACATGGATGATTGCAACCAACAGGCATGTCCATTGTGATCATGAAAGCAAAAAAAAAAACATAATGCGGACGAACAAAACAAATGCGACACAACTGAACAAGATTAACATTATAAAAAAACATTTGTTCATCTCTAAATCAAGAAGAGAATCATTAGATCTCTTCTAATATGGTAATATTTGAAGATATGTAATCATTCACTGGATTATTCCTTCAATATTCGACGCAATTGAACACGATTATCATTAAAAGAAAGAAAAGATGAAGAAATGGAAGCTAGTGTTGATTTTCCGACCTGCACTGCAGTGAAATCATTTTTGTTCAAGTCTGAAAACAAATGCGGATGAACAAAACAAATGCGGATGAAGCTTCATCAAATGCGGATGTGATATACACAAATGCGGATGAGTTGTCACCAAATGCGGATGACTTGGCAACAAATGCGGATGACTTGTCACAGATGCGGATGACTTGTCAAAAATGCGGATGACTTGGCAACAAATGCGGATGACTTGTCACAAATGCGGATGACTTCACAATGCGGATGACTTGTCACAATTGCGGATGACTTGTCACCAAATGTGGATGACTTGTCACCACATGCGGATGCCTTGACACCAAATACGGTTGACTTATAAACAAATGCGGGTAAGCACAAATGCGGATGCTTTGAATTTAAATGCGGATACATTGAAACCAAATGCGGATACCTTGCAAACAAATGCGGATGCTTTGCAACAATGCAAATTGGCAAAGAAATGCTGATGTTTTGCAAGAAATGCTTATGAACAGGACTTCCAAAACAATAGAAAAACATGAACATGGATGATTGCAACCAACAGGCATGTCCATTGTGATCATTAAAGCAAAAAAAAACGGATGAACAAAACAAATGCGATGCAATTGAACAAGATTAACATAAAAAAAACATTTGTTCATCTCAAAATCAAGAAGAGAAATCATTAGATCTGTTCTAATATGGTACTATTTGAAGATATATAATCATTCACTGGATTATTCCTTCAAAATTCGATGTAATTGAACACGATTATCATTAAATACAAAGAAAAGATGAAGAAATGGAAGTACTGCTGATTTCCCGACCTGCACTACAGTGTTAAATCATTTTTGTTCAAGTCTGAAAACAAATGCGGATGAACACAAATCAGATGAAGCTTCATCAATGCGGATGTGTTATACACAAATGCGGATGACTTGGCAACAAATGTGGTTGACTTGAAACAAATGCGGATGACTTGTCACAAATGCGGATGACTTGTCACAAATGCGGATGACTTGTCATAAATGTGGATGAGTTGTCACAATTGCGGATGACTTGTCACCAAATGTGAATGACTTGTCACCACATGCTGATGCCTTGACACCAAATACGGTTGACTTATAAACAAATGTGGGTAAGCACAAATGCGGATGCTTTGAATTTAAATGCGGATACATTAAAACCAAATGCGGATACCTTGCAAACAAATGCGGATGCTTTGCAAACAATTGCAAATTGGAAGAAATGCGGATGTGTTTCAAGAAATGCTTATGAACAGGACTTCAAAAACAATAGAAAAACATGAACATGGATGATTGCAACCAACAGGCATGTCCATTGTGATCATGAAAGCAAAAAAAAAACATAATGCGGACGAACAAAACAAATGCGACACAACTGAACAAGATTAACATTAAAAAAAACATTTGTTCATCTCTAAATCAAGAAGAGAAATCATTAGATCTCTTCTAATATGGTAATATTTGAAGATATGTAATCATTCACTGGATTATTCCTTCAATATTCGACGCAATTGAACACGATTATCATTAAAAAGAAAGAAAAGATGAAGAAATGGAAGCTAGTGTTGATTTCTCGACCTGCACTGCAGTGTGAAATCATTTTTGTTCAAGTCTGAAAACAAATGCGGATGAACAAAACAAATGCGGATGAAGCTTCATCAAATGCGGATGTGATATACACAAATGCGGATGAGTTGTCACCAAATGCGGATGACTTGGCAACAAATGCGGATGACTTGTCACAGATGCGGATGACTTGTCAAAAATGCGGATGACTTGGCAACAAATGCGGATGACTTGTCACAAATACGGATGACTTGTCACAAATGCGGATGACTTGTCACAATTGCGGATGACTTGTCACCAAATGTGGATGACTTGTCACCACATGCGGATGCCTTGACACCAAATACGGTTGACTTATAAACAAATGCGGGTAAGCACAAATGCGGATGCTTTGAATTTAAATGCGGATACATTGAAACCAAATGCGGATACCTTGCAAACAAATGCGGATGCTTTGCAAACAAATGCAAATTGGCAAAGAAATGCTGATGTGTTGCAAGAAATGCTTATGAACAGGACTTCCAAAACAATAGAAAAACATGAACATGGATGATTGCAACCAACAGGCATGTCCATTGTGATCATGAAAGCAAAAAAAAACGGATGAACAAAACAAATGCGATGCAATTGAACAAGATTAACATAAAAAAAACATTTGTTCATCTCAAAATCAAGAAGAGAAATCATTAGATCTGTTCTAATATGGTACTATTTGAAGATATATAATCATTCACTGGATTATTCCTTCAAAATTCGATGTAATTGAACACGATTATCATTAAATACAAAGAAAGATGAAGAAATGGAAGCTACTGTTGATTTCTCGACCTGCACTGCACTGTGAAATCGTTTTCTTCAAGTCTGAAACAAATGCGGATGAACAAAAACAAATGCGGATGAAGCTTGATCAAATGCGGATGTTTTATTACACAAATACAGATGAGTTTTCACCAATGCGGATGACTTGGCAACAAATGCGGATGACTTGTCTGAAATGTGGATGACTTGTCACAATGCGGATGACTTGTCAGAAATGCGGATGACTTTTCACCAATGCGGATGACTTGTCACAAATGCGGATGCATTGTCATAATGCGGATGACTTGTCACTAATGCGGATGACTTGTCACTAATGCAGATGACTTGTCACAAATGCGGTTGACTTGTCACCAATGCGGATGACTTTGTCATCAAATGCGGATGCCTTGACACCAAATGCGGTTGACTTATAAACAAATGCGGGTACTCTAAGCACAAATGCGGATGATTTGAAGTTAAACGCGGATGCATTGAAATCAAATGCGGATGCCTTGAAAACAAATGCGGATGCTTTGCAAACAAATGCGGATTGGCAAAGAAATGCGTTGTGTTGCAAGAAATGCTTATGAACAGTTGATGAACAAGACTTCAAAAGAATAGAAAAACATGAACATGGATGATTGCAACCAAAAGGCATGTCCATTGTGATCATGAAAGCAAAAAAAATACGGATGAACAAAAGAAATGCAACGCAATTCAACAAGATTAACATAAAAAACATTTGTTCATCTCAAAATCAAGAAGTGAAATCATTAGATCTGTTCTAATATGTATGATTTGAAGATATAATCATTCACTGGATTGTTTCTTCAAAATTCGATGCAATTGAGAACGAAATTAAAAACAAATAAAAGATGAAGAAATGGAAGTACTGCTGATTTCCCGACCTGCACTACAGTGTTAAATCATTTTTGTTCAAGTCTGAAAACAAATGCGGATGAACAAAACAAATCAGGATGAAGCTTCATCAAATGCGGATGTGTTATACACAAATGCGGATGACTTGGCAACAAGTGGATGACTTGAAAACATGCGGATGACTTGTCACAAATGCGGATGACTTGTCACAAATGCGGATGACTTGTCATAAATGTGGATGAGTTGTCACAATTGCGGATGACTTGTCACCAAATGTGAATGACTTGTCACCACATGCTGATGCCTTGACACCAAATACGGTTGACTTATAAACAAATGCGGGTAAGCACAAATGCGGATGCTTTGAATTTAAATGCGGATACATTAAAACCAAATGCGGATACCTTGCAAACAAATGCGGATGCTTTGCAAACAATTGCAAATTGGAAGAAATGCGGATGTGTTTCAAGAAATGCTTATGAACAGGACTTCAAAAACAATAGAAAAACATGAACATGGATGATTGCAACCAACAGGCATGTCCATTGTGATCATGAAAGCAAAAAAAAAAACATAATGCGGACGAACAAAACAAATGCGACACAACTGAACAAGATTAACATTATAAAAAACATTTGTTCATCTCTAAATCAAGAAGAGAAATCATTAGATCTCTTCTAATATGGTAATATTTGAAGATATGTAATCATTCACTGGATTATTCCTTCAATATTCGACGCAATTGAACACGATTATCATTAAAAAGAAAGAAAAGATGAAGAAATGGAAGCTAGTGTTGATTTCTCGACCTGCACTGCAGTGTGAAATCATTTTTGTTCAAGTCTGAAAACAAATGCGGATGAACAAAACAAATGCGGATGAAGCTTCATCAAATGCGGATGTGATATACACAAATGCGGATGAGTTGTCACCAAATGCGGATGACTTGGCAACAAATGCGGATGACTTGTCACAGATGCGGATGACTTGTCAAAATGCGGATGACTTGGCAACAATGCGGATGACTTGTCACAAATGCGGATGACTTATCACAAATGCGGATGACTTGTCACAATTGCGGATGACTTGTCACCAATGTGGATGACTTGTCACCACATGCGGATGCCTTGACACCAAATACGGTGACTTATAAACAAATGCGGGTAAGCACAAATGCGGATGCTTTGAATTTAAATGCGGATACATTGAAACCAAATGCGGATACCTTGCAAACAAATGCGGATGCTTTGCAAACAAATGCAAATTGGCAAAGAAATGCTGATGTGTTGCAAGAAATGCTTATGAACAGGACTTCCAAAACAATAGAAAAACATGAACATGGATGATTGCAACCAACAGGCATGTCCATTGTGATCATGAAAGCAAAAAAAAAACGGATGAACAAAACAAATGCGATGCAATTGAACAAGATTAACATAAAAAAACATTTGTTCATCTCAAAATCAAGAAGAGAAATCATTAGATCTGTTCTAATATGGTACTATTTGAAGATATATAATCATTCACTGGATTATTCCTTCAAAATTCGATGTAATTGAACACGATTATCATTAAATACAAAGAAAAGATGAAGAAATGGAAGCTACTGTTGATTTCTCGACCTGCACTGCACTGTGAAATCGTTTTTCTTCAAGTCTGAAAACAAATGCGGATGAACAAAAACAAATGCGGATGAAGCTTGATCAAATGCGGATGTTTTATTACACAAATACAGATGAGTTTTCACCAAATGCGGATGACTTGGCAACAAATGCGAATGACTTGTCTGAAATGTGGATGACTTGTCACAAATGCGGATGACTTGTCAGAAATGCGGATGACTTTTCACCAATGCGGATGACTTGTCACAAATGCGGATGCATTGTCATAAATGCGGATGACTTGTCACTAATGCGGATGACTTGTCACAATGCGGTTGACTTGTCACCAATGCGGATGACTTGTCATCAAATGCGGATGCCTTGACACAAATGCGGTTGACTTATAAACAAATGCGGGTACTCTAAGCACAAATGCGGATGATTTGAAGTTAAACGCGGATGCATTGAAATCAAATGCGGATGCCTTGAAAACAAATGCGGATGCTTTGCAAACAAATGCGGATTGGCAAAGAAATGCGGTTGTGTTGCAAGAAATGCTGATGAACAGTTGATGAACAAGACTTCAAAAAGAATAGAAAAACATGAACATGGATGATTGCAACCAAAAGGCATGTCCATTGTGATCATGAAAGCAAAAAAATGCGGATGAACAAAAGAAATGCAACGCAATTCAACAAGATTAACATAAAAACATTTGTTCATCTCAAAATCAAGAAGTGAACATTAGATCTGTTCTAATATGGTATGATTTGAAGATATATAATCATTCACTGGATTGTTCCTTCAAAATTCGATGCAATTGAGAACGAAATTAAAAACAAATAAAAGATGAAGAAATGGAAGTACTGCTGATTTCCCGACCTGCACTACAGTGTGAAATCGTTTTTGTTCAAGTCTGAAAACAAATGCGGATGAACAAACAAATCAGGATGAAGCTTCATCAAATGCGGATGTGTTATACACAAATGCGGATGACTTGGCACAAATGTGGATGACTTGTCACAAATGCGGATGACTTGTCACAAATGCGGATGACTTGTCACAAATGCGGATGACTTGTCATAAATGTGGATGAGTTGTCACAATTGCGGATGACTTGTCACCAAATGTGAATGACTTGTCACCACATGCTGATGACTTGACACCAATACGGTTGACTTATAAACAAATGCGGGTAAGCACAAATGCGGATGCTTTGAATTTAAATGCGGATACATTAAACAAATGCGGATACCTTGCAAACAATGCGGATGCTTTGCAAACAATTGCAAATTGGAAGATACGGATGTGTTTCAAGAAATGCTTATGAACAGGACTTCAAAAACAATAGAAAACATGAACATGGATTATTGCAACCAACAGGCATGTCCATTGTGATCATGAAAGCAAAAAAACATAATGCGGAAACAAAACAAATGCGACACAACTGAACAAGATTAACATTAAAAAAACATTTGTTCATCTCTAAATCAAGAAGAGAAATCATTAGATCTTTCTAATATGGTAATATTTGAAGATATGAATCATTCACTGATTATTCCTTCAATATTCGACGCAATTGAACACGATTATCATTAAAAGAAAGAAAAGATGAAGAAATGGAAGCTAGTGTTGATTTCTCGACCTGCACTGCATGTGAAATCATTTTTGTTCAAGTCTGAAAACAAATGCGGATGAACAAACAAATGCGGATGAAACTTCCTCAAATGCGGATGTGATATACACAATGCGGATGAGTGTCACCAAATGCGGATGACTTGGCAACAAATGTGAATGACTTGTCACAATGCGGATGACTTGTCAAAATGCGGATGACTTGGCAACAAATGCGGATGACTTGTCACAAATACGGATGACTTGTCACAAATGCGGATGACTTGTCACAATTGCGGATACTTGTCACCAAATGTGGATGACTTGTCACCACATGCGGATGCCTTGACACCAAATACGGTTAACTTATAAACAAATGCGGGTAAGCACAATGCGGATGCTTTGAATTTAAATGCGGATACATTGAAACCCAATGCGGGTACCTTGCAAACAAATGCGGATGCTTTGCAAACAAATTGCAGGATCGTTCAAGGGCTTGAACACAATTACAACACAACAACACAATGAGAAGATTAACTAAACGTTAATCAAACAGTGAACTAGGTAACCAAAGGTGATACAGAGAACACAAGTAAAGCAAGAGACAGAACAAGAGAGTATAGTTTTCAAGGGAGCAGTATATTGCTTTCTCAAGTTCTTTTACAAGTGTTACAAAGCATAAGAAAGATACAAGAACTTGGAATACTTATACTACAACCTACAGCCGGCTATACTATGAAAGCCAACTGGATACAATTGACTAGACACTAACAAAATCAATTGTAGGATCAAAAGGCATATCTGCCTTTTGACCTTGTGACTATGACATGCCATAGCTCACATCCTTATACATTACAAAAAGGATAAAGTACATAAAGTGGAAAGTTTCAGACTCAAGACCTCAATATACAGTTACCAAAAGCATGGACCTTTTCACCAACTCTTGTAAGTTGGTGACTTATCAGAGACGCAGCGGAAAAGGTGCTTTATGGAACAGTACATCAGATAAAGCATGTGTACTAAAAGTCTTCGGAAGAAATCTGTCTTCATAGGTTGAAGCTTCGGAAGACTTTGTCTCTTCAAGCTTCGGAAGACTTCATGTTAGGCTTCGGAAGATATTGGTCTTGGCTTCGGAAGATATTACACTTAGAGTATTTTCTAATGCTTTGTGTAATTCTTCCGAAGCATTCTTCACTTTAGTACTTAGTGCATGTTGCTGAACACTTAGGCAGTTTTGGGTTGCATCAGACTTCAGGAATCCTTACAAACTCCCCCTAGGCTGATGCTACCAAAACACCTAGAAGATCTTTAAATGTTTGTAGTCTTCAGAATAATCATACCATCCCTTTCTTCATTTGATGGTCAGGATCATCAAGACTCTAATAGTATCTTCTCATTTCAAAGAGATCATGCAGAGGTAAGTTGATTATGTCTTGCCATGAGTAGACATTTTCAACACCTTGATCTCTGATAACATTCCATCTTTCTGGATTGGTAGAGTAAGACCAGGATAAGATGGGTGTCTCAGTTGCTAGAGGAGCCACTTGCATAGGAGTTGATTGGGCTGCCTCATCATGCACTTCCTCAGGTTGATCTGATTCAGCCTGGGGTGTAGAGGTAGATGACTTTGGCTTCTTCTTTTAGTCTTTGGTTTAGAGGCCATTTCTTCTTCCTCTTTAATGTCTTTAACTGAGAAGACTGGTCTGCAGCACCATGTTGATCAGCAGTGTCTTTCTCAGTTGGGTGTTCCTCCCTCACAGGTTCAGAAGGAGAGGGAGTTTGACCCTGTCTTGGATCAGAAGATGAAGTTTGCTGAGGCTCAGCTGGAGGTTCTGGTTCAGGTGTCTCTAGTTGTTCAAACTTGACCTCCACTTCAGGTGGGACTTGACTTGGAAGAGAGTGCAAGTCAATGAGTTCACCACTTTTAATCTTCTCCTTGATTCCCTTATATGCTCATCCATTGTAGATAGAGACATGGGACCAAGTCTCCTTCCGGAGAATCCATATGACTTCAAGAAGCTCATCATTCTTTGTCTGTCAGCAGACTTCTTTGCATTCTTTTGAATGATGGCTCTTGTCTTTGCAGCTTCTTCCCTTAGCTTCCTTTTGGTTGTTTTTCTTTCTTTGACTAACTCAAGCTCAAGTTGCTTTAAGTACTCGAACTCAATGAAGTCATAGGACAGGGGAAGAAGTGTATTTGCCTGATAGAAGCCTGTGGCACTCAGGTAGTTTATCATTTTGATTCTATCCTCTTCTTTATCTACCTGAGGTTCTTGTTGAGCCACATCTTCCTGTGCAGGACTTTCTTGAACTGGAGAGAGAGTGGGAGTATGCTTGTGAAGTCTTTTCTGTCTCTTCTCCTCTTTGAATTGGAGAAGTAACCTTGCATCCTCTTTCTCCTTTATCTCTCTTGACACTTCCATGTCAGCCAGTTCATTCAACTCTTCTAAGGGAGGGAGATGATTTCATCAACATCATAGTTCCTGGTCTGTAAATAATTAATCCTGACTGCCCTTTGTTCATCATTTTGAGTATTTGGTCTGGGGCAGCCCTGATTGCAGCTGCATGAATTTTGATGACCCAGAAGAACTTTCTCCCTTAGCCTCCTTTTCCTCTCTCTCTCTTCCTCCTCAATTTCCTCAGGAGTCATTATCCTTTTCCCTTTGTCACCAACAGACCTTTGTGACTCAGGGTGGATTGAGGCTTGGCCTTCATTGCTTGGTGTAGCTTCCATGCTCTGGCCAGAGAGAGGCTGAGAAACACCTTCACCAGCAGGTGTCTCAGATGGAGTTTGGACCTCTGCAGCAGTTGTTGATGGTGAGACAAGGGTCTCAGGTTCTGCCACTGGGCCTTCAGCCAAGGTTTCCCCTATGAAACTAATCTTAGGGTCCACCTCAGCATCCAGTTGACCGATGACATTGCCTGATTGCCTAAGTCTCCTTCTTAGAGAGAACTCTGCAAGGATCCTGTCTTGGATTCTTTGAGCCAGCCTGTCAGCTTGCCTAGATTTGCTTGGATTGACAAGTGGCATGTTGACTAAATCCAGTCCTTCATAGAAGATCAGGCTTTGGAACTGAAAGACTTCTTGTTGGCCTTGAACTCTGTGAAGTATGAGGGCTCTTCTGTCATCATCATACCTCCATCTGATGATGTAGTTGCCAGTTCCATGTGGTGGAGATGAGACAGCCCTTGGTATACCTTCCTCAAAGAGACTCCTGATGAGAGAGTCTATAGAGTCCATATTAATGTGAGCTTGAGGAAGTTGCTGAGAATGCACAATAGCAAGTGAGGATGGTGAGTCCTCTATGTCCATTCTCTTTGAAGAACTCCCAGGTTCTGTGGTTGTGATAACTTTCTCCCCCTTTTTGGTAGCATCACCCACTTGCATAGGTGAGCTGGAGGATAAATCAGTCACTTCCACAGGTTCTTGTGTTCCTGGTTGAGCTCTCCTTAAAGGTCTCTCAGCTAGTTTCTCCTGCAGATATGAAATCTGGAGTTGCTGATCATTGACCCTGTTTTGCAGGGTAGTCACCTGAGATTCCAAGTGACTAACCTTAGAGACTAGATAGGTGCAGTTTGTGACAATTTTTGTACCTTTAGTCTCAAATTCCCCTCATCTTCATCAGAAGAATCACTGGGGGATGAGAGGATTGACCAAAGTCCCTTCTCTCACCACCAGCTTGAGTTTCTTGGCTGGGTTTTCCTCTGCTCACTGGCAACCTCAGTTAAGATGCCAATGGCTGAGTTGCCATGGTTGAGGTCTTAATGATGTAATCACTTTCAAAAGTGAGAGCCTCTTCCATATGGACATCCTGAACAGGTTCAGATGTGTCCACCTCAGTAATAGGTGACTGATGAGGGATAGACTGAGGAGAGTCAGAGGTACTCATCTCTCTTTGAGTAGGGAGGAGAAGAGAGACTCATGGTACTCACTGAATCCTAAGTCTTCATCAGTGTAAAAGGATAGGTTGGGAATTGGTTGGTTTAGATCCAAGGCTAGGGATGGTAGCTGTCCCCTGAAGGTTGTTAACTTGAGTGTTGAGACTCAGAGTGAAAGCTTACAGTTGTTGGGCTAATGAGCTCATCAGGTTGAGCTTGAGGAACCTCAGCCCTGATAGGTAAAGTAATGGGAGTGGTTTGCTCCTCAGGAGAAGTGGGAGCTCTGGAGTCCACTTCTTCCTGTAAGGTTGAGTATTTGGGGCCTGCACAGACTCAATAGCCTGAGCAGGGGTTCGTTGGGATTTTCTTTTGTAGGTGATGAATATTGGAGGTTGTGAAGAGGGTAGGAGAGCAGTAGGTGTGGGTTCAACACTAGCTTGGACTGCTATGTTGTCACCTTGAGCAATGAGCTCTAACATTTTTGGGACTAGGGCTGTTTCTACCCTTGAGAAGCCTACAGTTGGCTTCTTCATAATTTTAAAGATGCCGGGCTTCATCTGTCCCAATTTAAGAATATTGCCTGTTTCCCTCAACTGTGAGCCCAGTTCACAGTTAAGAATATGTTGAACATATCTAGGAAACATGTAATACTCTAAGGAGTCTAAGTTTGCAAGTAAATTAGTATAAACAAATTGTGAATACCTGAACTTGACCCCCTGAACCATCCCATGAACTATAAAGGAGAGATCCTCAGGAATCTGGTCCCATCCACCATGCTTGTTTGATAAGCTGTGGATAACCACATGGAGCAGGTATTTCCACTGGGATGAGACCTTCCCTTTCCTGAAGGTCTTTACAGAGAAATCTCCTTCATAGCCCATCTGCTCGAAGGAATGATTAACCGCTTCTTTTGGAAGAACACTTCACCTGCTTCATCATCCAGCTGAAGATGTCGGTTGATGATGGCCGGAGTGATGAAAATTGTTCTCCCCTGCACTGTGGCAGACAGTGCCTTCTCCCCATCCATAATGACCTCTTGGCAGGTCTTCCAGAATTCAAGCAAATGATCCTCATATAGAGGAGGATCAATAGTTAGGGAGGTGAAGTAGTGAGACAAAGACAAGAAACGGCAAACCTCTGAGAAATGAGGATCTTTGTCAGAGCATAACAGAGCAACCTGATTGTGTTGTCTGTGTAGCTGCATGAAAAGTGAGGATCATTTCTGTGTGTAAGATCAGCCATTGTGAGGTAGCTTAGAGATGAAGAAAAAGTAAATTTCAGAGAGAAAGCTTTGGGTTTTAGGTATGGAAGAAAAGCAGATGATAGAAGAGGGGGAAACCGTTGGGTTTATATGAGAGAGAAGGATTTCAGATAAAGTTTAATGAAAAAGGATAAACTTTGAAATCCGTATGTCGGTCCCACCTCTGAAAAAGTAGTTTACCTTTTTGCTCAAAAAGTAGTTTTCTTGGAATTCTAAAAGCTTCCGAAAGTAATTTGTCTTCGGAAGTTGTGATTGAAAAAGCTTCCGAAGCTAAAGTGACTTCGGAAGAATTTTCCTGAGAGTCTTAAAGATTTATGCTTCGGAAGAGAAATAAACTTTTGGATGCTTTGTATAAGAATGAGCAAAGCTTCCGAAAGTAAGTTTTTGCTTCGGAAGGAAAAGTCCTTAAAATGAATAAGTGTCTAAGTTAAGAATTTTAAGCTTCGGAAGATAAATTTTGACTTCTTCCGAAGGTAAAAATTCTTTAGACAGTCATTTATTTTGAAGACATATTTTTCTTCCGATGGTAAAATGTCTTCCGAAGTATCAGAAAATTTTCAAGAATCTAAGGAAAGTCTTCAAAAAGAGTTTTCCATTCAAAGAAAACATGAGCTTATGAAAGTGATGAACTAGACAACTTAGGACACACATATTTTAAGAAGAAATTAGAATTAGTTTTAAGAAAAATCTACTCAAAGTTAATCATCCCAATAGCTGATATCAATACTTAAATCTCTGTTCATCAAAAGCTTTTGTGAACAGATCAGCATATTGTTCATCTGTGTGAACTTTGACTAGTTTAATTAACCCCTTTTCATAGTTATCTCTTATTAAATGATACCTGATGTTGATGTGTTTGGTCCTTGAGTGCTGCACAGGGTTCTCAGTGATAGAGATAGCACTGTTGTTGTCTATGTGGATAGGAGTCTCTTTGAAGTTAAATCCGTAGTCTAGCATCTGATTTTGAATCCAAAGCACTTGAGCACAGCAGCTTGCAGCAGCAATGTATTCAGCCTCAGCAGTTGATGCAGACACACAGGTTTGTTTCTTGCATTGCCATGAGACAACCCTTCCACCAAGAAATTGACATCCCCCAGATGTAGACTTGGCAGTCATGTTGCAGCCACCATAATCACTGTCTGTATAGGCATACAGATTGAAATTAGAATTCTTTGGATACCATAAACCAAGTGTTGAAGCACCTTTGAGGTATCTTAAAATCCTTTTCACAGTGATTAAGTGAGACATCTTAGGATTGGCTTGATATCTTGCACAAATACATGTAGCAAACATGATATCAGGCCTGCTAGCTGTAAGATACATAAGAGACCCAATCATAGCCCTGTATAAGTGCTCATCTACACACTCCCCCTCAAGATCTGGACCAAGGGAGTGGTTTCTGGCTATGGGTGTCTTAGCAGTTTTACAATCAGTCATGTTGAACCTCTTGAGTATATCTTGAACATACTTTGACTGACTTATGAAAATGCCATCTTCAACCTGCTTCACTTGAATTCCCAGAAAGAAATTAAGTTCTCCCATTGAACTCATTTCAAATCTATCTTTCATCAGCTTTTCAAAGTCTTTGCAGAGCCTTGAATTGGTTGAGCCAAAGATGATGTCATCCACATATACTTGAACTAGCAGAATGTCATTTCCTTGTCCTTTGATGAAGAGAGTTCCATCTATAGTACCTCTCCTGTAACCATGTTTACAGAGATACTCAGACAATGTCTCATACCACTTCCTGGGTGCCTGATGCAGCCCATAGAGAGCTTTGTCAAGCTTGCAGACATAATCAGGATGATCAGGATCCACAAAACCAGGTGGTTGTTTGACATAACCTCCTCATCAATCACTCCATATAAGAAAGCACACTTTACATCAAGTTGGTAGACCTTGAAGTTCTTGGATGCAGCAAATGCCAGGAATATCCTAACAGCTTCTAGTCTAGCTACAGGAGCAAAGACATCAGTGTAGTCAATCCCTTCTTCTTGTGTGTATCCTTGAACAACTAGTCTTGCCTTGTTCTTGATGATGATTCCTCTATCATCCTTTTTATTCTTAAAAACCCATTGGTTCCAATGGTAGTCTTCCCATGAGGAAGAGGACAAAGGTTCCAAACTTTCTGTCTTTTGAATTGAAGCAGCTCTTGTTGCATAGCTTCAACCCAACTTCCATCCTTTAGAGCCTCCTCAACTTTCTTTGGCTCAAACTGGGATAGAAAACAAGAGTGAAGACAAACATTTGCTTCATGGGTTTGCCCTCTTGTCTTTACCCCGGATAACATCTCCAATGATGTTTGTGGTAGGATGAGACTTGTGGATCCTTAGCTGAGGGATCACAGCAAGTTGCTGAGATAGATCCAAATTTGAGAAATTTAGATCTGGTCTTGAAGATTGATCCTCCACATTATCACACTTATCAAGATTAACTTGATCCAATGAGTGTGTGACATCATTGATGTTATCATCTATGGTATGGTTATTAGCATCAAGAGATTCTTGATCACTTTCACCATCACCATTGTTATCTTCTGCAATTGAGATGTCTTTATCTGGTTGAGAAGCCTCTGAACTGGAATTTGAAGGCATGCCAGATGTATCAGCTGGATTTGTCATTGTTGTGCTGATAGAAACCTCATGTGCTGAAGTAGTTTCAACTGGAGCTGAAGGTCTTCCAAGCTCAAATCTTGGATCAGGATCACCTGTATTTAAATTTTCTGCAGATCCTGAAACATGCTCACAAGATTTATTAAAACAGTTGGTAACTAAATCAAGATCAAATAGCCAATCTGGACCAGAACCAGCCATACTGGGAGTGCGCTCATTGAAAGTCACATTGGCTGACTCCTCAATGATTCTAGTTCTAAGATTGTATACTCTATAAGCTTTAGCTTGAGAAGAGTATCCAATGAAGTGTCCATCATCTGATTTCTCAGCAAACTTGGCAACTTGATCTTTGGTATTCAAGATGGTGCAGGGACATCCAAATGACCTGAGAAAACCAATGAAAGGTTTCCTCTTGTGCCAAAGTTCATAAGGAGTCTTACCATGTGTCTTAACTACTAAGACTCTGTTTTGCACATAGCAAGCAGTATTAACTGCCTCTGCCCAGAAGGTGATAGGCAGTTTAGAGTCAGACAACATAGTTCTTGCAGCTTCAATAAGTGTCCTGTTTCTCCTCTCAGCAACTCCGTTTTGCTGAGGAGTCCTGGGAGCACTGTATTGTCTTGTAATACCTTTTTCATCACAAAATGTATCAAGGATTTGATTCTTGAATTCAGTTCCTTGATCACATCTTATGGTTTTGACCTTGTGATCACATTGATTCTCAATCTTTAAGATGAAATTCTTTAGAATCTCAGGAGTCTCATCTTTAGTTCTAAGAAAGAAAACCCAAGTGAATCTTGTAAAATCATCTGTGATCACTAGACAGTATAAGGTCCTTCCTAAACTCATACACTGGTGGGGCCAAAGAGATCCATATGTAATAAGTGTAGGGGAGTAGTGATGGAGTTCTTTTCCTTAGGCTTGTGAGATACCTTGTGTTGCTTCCCTTTCAGGCATGCAACACAATGATCATCACCTGTAAACTCTTTCTTTGGCATTCCAGTTACCAGATCATGTTTGATTAATTTATTCATATTCTTAAAGTTTACATGGCACATTCTTTTATGCCATAGGAAAGACTCATCACTATTTGCTTTAGATAGAAAGCATGAAACTTCTCCAGAGGGAGATGTTTCTTGCAAATCCATCTTGTACATGTTCCCTTTCCTGGGGGCTCTGAGCAGAATATGCTCATGAGGAATGACCACTCCAGCTTGAGAACAATGCACTCATGCTCAGTGAAGAGCATGTTATGACTCTGATCACAAAATTGAGATACACTCAGAAGATTGTACCCAAGCTCCTTAACAAAGTTTACCTTCTCAATGCTGAGCTTACCATTTGTGACCTTGCCCCTTCCATAAATGTAACCACCTTCATTTCCTCCAAAAGCAACTGGTCCTCCATCAATTTCTCAAAATTATGAAGTAAAGACCTATCACCTGTCATGTGCCTGGAACAGCCACTGTCAATTATCCAGACATTCTTGTTTGTCTTGAGCTGTTCCTGCACAAAGAAAATGATTAGTTACATTTGGAAACCCAAGCCTTACTTGTCTTGGGTTCAGTAAGTGTGATAGAAGGTAATGCAACAGTAATAGATCCTATGGTTGTACAGAGGGGATCTTCAGCTGTTGTTGATGGAGAAACCTCAGTCATTTGGTCTTTCTTAGACTTCCACACCACCTTTGGAGTCTTGAACTTGACCTTCAAAACCTTAGAAGCTTTTGGAGCTTCACAAGTTTTAATGACTGATACTTCGGAAGAATCTACAGTCACTGCAGTAGACTTTAGTACTTCGGAAGAACTCCTTCTTCCGAGACCAACTTTGCTTCCGAAGGTAATTTTCCATTTACCTTCTTCTTTGATTTGGAGCTTCCGAAGGAAACAGACTTTCCTTCCGAAGCTTGAGACTTCTTGAGATTCTTTGAAGTCTTTGTATTGGTCATGTGAATAGTACTTTTAGGATTGTATGGACAATCCTTGGCAATATGAGAGGTACTTTCACACATAACACACAACATTTTCTTCTTCAAAGAAATCTCCTTTTGAGAGCAAGACTGGCCTTGGTCACATCCCTTTTTCACCTTCATCTTGGTAGATGCAGATACAGTTCCCTTGGGCTGTGAACTGTTCTTGAAATTTGATGGTCCAGGCCGTGCAGCAGTGGTACACAGCAGCTCAGTCTTCTTCTTTGTACTGAGATGATTTGAACATGAACCAGAACTCTTGGCTAAGAAGCTTTGGTGGATGTCTTCAGTCCTTATTGCTTTGAAACCTGCAGAGATGAACACTTGTTTCTGCTTAGCATCAAAGGTAGCCTTGATTTCTTGAGCCTTCTTTGCTTTCCTTTTGCTCTTCCTGATCAAGTTCTTTCTCTTGGACTTGGTCATCACAGTTAATTTCTTCTCCTCAGAAGGATAGTGGCCCTTGGAGGAATCCTCTTCTTCACTCTTCTCAGAGGGATTCCTCACTATCACTTCTTCATCATCCTCACTTATTGGACCTATGAGAGGAAGCTCATCTTCACAAGTTCCACACCTAGGAGATCTTACAGACAAGATTGTGTGTGGAGGAGCTATCTCATTTGATCCCAGTCCCTGTCTATTTTGATAACAAACCTTATTGTGTAGGGATGAGGATATCATGTTCTTGAAGGTCTCTTCTTCAAGAACACTTTTCTCTGCCAGGGCTTTGCTGATCACAAGCTCAGCCTGGCACTTAGTCAACTTAGTGATGAGATCTTGGATCTGAGTTCTGAAATCTGTATGTTCATGTTTTAGTACTGAAATGGTTTTCTCCAAGTCTTCTATCTTTAACTTGTAATCATTTTTAGACTTTCTAAAATCAGATTTTAATATGTTTAATGACTCAAGATCAGATCTCATCTCTAGGTTGTAGGACCTGTATCTATTTACTTTAGCAATGCATTCAGGGGAGCAAAGATGTTCTAATACCTTGGCTTCATCATGGTCAGCCATCAATGCTTGGTTTGGAGAAGCATCCTCCACCTGAAAACTCCAGTCAAATCCTCCCTCTTCAACAGCAACCGCAGCATGTTGCTTTGTCTTCTCAGCCTGAGGGGTATTGTTGGTGTAGTTTGGTCTGAGTTGTGTTTGACCCCCATTTGCTCTGGGTGCCTTACACTCCCTGGCAAAGTGACCCATAAGGTTACAATTGTAACACTTAACTTTGCTTTTATCCAGCCAAACTTACCACTGGTAGCATTGCTTGGAATTTTCTTCCTGTCCTCTTGTAGAACTTCTTGGCTCTGTGAGTGAGAAGAGCCATCTGCTGAACTATCTCCATGTATTCCAGGTCATCTAGATGGATACAGTCTAGGTCTTCAAGAGGGAAGAGATAATTTCCACAGCTTTCATCTGCAGACACAAAGGCTTGAGAAGAACTTGTCTCTTGGAATGGGCTTCCTTGAGTAAAGTTCTCCCTTGGTGTCTCCGGGAAGGTGATAAAAGGACCCTTTTGTGAGTTGTCAGGGTAGTATAGGAGATGATGTTTGGGTTCTATGCTGTTCCTTTCAACCACATGAAGAGCTGAACCCATTTGATTGTTAGAGTTGCCAGATGAACCTTGTAAGTTCATCTCCATCTGGTATCCACTGAGAATCCCATATAACTCTGTCAGAGTAAGAGTTTTAAGGTTCTCAGTCCTCTTGATTACCACACAATAGTGTGTCCATTGCCTAGGAAGTGAGGACATGAACTTCCTTACAATGTCTCTGTTCTCAAGAGGAACTCCTCCATCCACAAGGGTATCCACAATCTCAACATACCTGAAGTATTGTTGGGTCATGGTTTCACCTGTTTTAAAGGTGAAATTTTCAAACTGTTGCTTCAGAAGATCTTTCTTGTTCTCCTTGGCTTCAGAGGAGCCTTCATACATCAGCTTCAGTGCATCCCACAGCTGTTTAGCTGTTTTGCACTTCTTAAAACCTCTGTACACAGAGTTTGGGATAGCAGTCTGAAGAGCAGTCATGGCCTTCCTGTCAATCTCTACTCTTTCCTATCTTCATCTGAGTAGTTGGTCACATCTTTAGGAATCATACCAGCACTGGTAGCAGAGGGGGTGCTAGGTATGAAAGGTCCATATTCAACAGATTCCCACATTCTTGAGTCAAGAGACCTGATGAAGCCTTCCATTCTCATGCACCAGGTGTCGAAGTCATCAAGAGTGATCAATGGGGATTTGTTCATGGTTCCAGTCTCCATATCAGTCTTTGAGATGGAAGCCATTTGAAAAAGTTTAGTTTTTGTGTGTGTGCGGGATCTTAAGATGGTTAGATCTTATATCACGAGCCTGAATGCTCTGATACCAATTGCAGGATCGTTCAAGGGCTTGAACACAATTACAACACAACAACACAATGAGAAGATTAACTAAACGTTAATCAAACAGTGAACTAGGTAACCAAAGGTGATACAGAGAACACAAGTAAAGCAAGAGACAGAACAAGAGAGTATAGTTTTCAAGGGAGCAGTATATTGCTTTCTCAAGTTCTTTTACAAGTGTTACAAAGCATAAAGAAAGATACAAGAACTTGGAATACTTATACTACAACCTACAGCCGGCTATACTATGAAAGCCAGCTGGATACAATTGACTAGACACTAACAAAATCAATTGTAGGATCAAAAGGCATATCTGCCTTTTGACCTTGTGACTATGACATGCCATAGCTCACATCCTTATACATTACAAAAAGGATAAAGTACATAAAGTGAAAGTTTCAGACTCAAGACCTCAATGTACAGTTACCAAAAGCATGGACCTTTTCACCAACTCTTGTAAGTTGGTGACTTATCAGAGACGCAGCGGAAAAGGTGCTTTATGGAACAGTACATCAGATAAAGCATGTGTACTAAAAGTCTTCGGAAGAAATCTGTCTTCATAGGTTGAAGCTTCGGAAGACTTTGTCTCTTCAAGCTTCGGAAGACTTCATGTTAGGCTTCGGAAGATATTGTTGGCTTCGGAAGATATTACACTTAGAGTATTTTCTAATGCTTTGTGTAATTCTTCCGAAGCATTCTTCACTTTAGTACTTAGTGCATGTTGCTGAAACACTTAGGCAGTTTTGGGTTGCATAAGACTTCAGGAATCCTTACACAAATGCAAATTGGCAAAGGAATGCTGATGTGTTGCAAGAAATGCTTATGAACAGGACTTCCAAAACAATAGAAAAACATGAACATGGATGATTGCAACCAACAGGCATGTCCATTGTGATCAAGAAAGCAAAAAAAAAACGGATGAACAAAACAAATGCGATGCAATTGAACAAGATTAAAATAAAAAAAACATTTGTTCATCTCAAAATCAAGAGAAATCATTAGATCTGTTCTAATATGGTACTATTTGAAGATATATAATCATTCACTGGATTATTCCTTCAAAATTTGATGCAATTGAACACGATTATCATTAAATACAAAGAAAAGATGAAGAAATGGAAGCTACTGTTGATTTCTCAACCTGCACTGCACTGTGAAATCGTTTTTCTTCAAGTCTGAAAACAAATGCGGATGAACAAAAACAAATGCGGATGAAGCTTGATCAAATGCGGATGTTTTATTACACAAATACAGATGAGTTTTCACCAAATGCGGATGACTTGGCAACAAATGCGGATGACTTGTCTGAAATGTGGATGACTTGTCACAAATGCGGATGACTTGTCAGAAATGCGGATGACTTTTCACCAATGCGGATGACTTGTCACAAATGCGGATGCATTGTCATAAATGCGGATGACTTGTCACTAATGCGGATGACTTGTCACAAATGCGGTTGACTTGTCACCAAATGCGGATGACTTGTCATCAAATGCGGATGCCTTGACACCAAATGCGGTTGACTTATAAACAAATGCGGGTACTCTAAGCACAAATGCGGATGATTTGAAGTTAAACGCGGATGCATTGAAATCAAATGCGGATGCCTTGCAAACAAATGTGGATCCTTTGCAAACAAATGCGGATTGGCAAAGAAATGCGGTTGTGTTGCAAGAAATGCTTATGAACAGTTGATGAACAAGACTTCAAAAAGAATAGAAAAACATGAACATGGATGATTGCAACCAAAAGGCATGTCCATTGTGATCATGAAAGCAAAAAAAATGCGGATGAACAAAAGAAATGCAACGCAATTCAACAAGATTAACATAAAAAAACATTTGTTCATCTCAAAATCAAGAAGTGAAATCATTAGATCTGTTCTAATATGGTATGATTTGAAGATATATAATCATTCACTGGATTGTCCTTCAAAATTCGATGTAATTGAGCACGACATTAAAATCAAATAAAAGATGAAGAAATGGAAGTACTGCTGATTTCCCGACCTGCACTACAGTGTGAAATCGTTTTGTTCAAGTCTGAAAACAAATGCGGATGAACAAAACAAATCAGGATGAGCTTCATCAAATGCGGATTTGTTACACACAAAAGCGGATGCTTGGAATTTAAATGCGGATACATTAAAACCAAATGCGGATACCTTGCAAACAAATGCGGATGCTTTGCAAAGAAATGCAAATTGGAAGAAATGCGGATGTGTTGCAAGAAATGCTTATGAACAGGACTTCAAAAACAATAGAAAAACATGAACATGGATGATTGCAATCAACAGGCATGTCCATTGTGATCATGAAAGCAAAAAAAAACATAATGCGGACGAACAAAATAAATGCGACACAACTACACAAGATTAACATTAAAAAAACATTTGTTCATCTCTAAATCAAGAAGAGAAATCATTAGATCTGTTCTAATATGGTACTATTTGAAGATATGTAATCATTCACTGGATTATTCCTTCAATATTCGATGCAATTGAACACGATTATCATTAAAAAGAAAGAAAAGATGAAGAAATGGAAGCTAGTGTTGATTTCCCGACCTGCACTGCAGTGTGAAATCGTTTTTGTTCAAGTCTGAAAACAAATGTGGATGAACAAAACAAATGCGGATGAAGCTTCATCAAATGCGGATGTGATATACACAAATGCGGATGAGTTGTCACCAAATGCGGATAACTTGGCAACAAATGCGGATGAGTTGTCACAAATGCGGATGACTTGTCACCAATGCGGATGACTTGTCAAAAATGCGGATGACTTGGCAACAAATGCGGATGACTTGTCACAAATGCGGATGACTTGGCAACAAATGCGGATGACTTGTCATAAATGCGGATGACTTGTCACAAATGCGGATGACTTGTCACAATTGCGGATGACTTGTCACCAAATGTGGATGACTTGTCACCACATGCGGATGCCTTGACACCAAATACGGTTGACTTATAAACAAATGCGGTAAGCACAAATGCGGATGCTTTGAATTAAATGCGGATACATTGAAACCAAATGCGGATACCTTGCAAACAAATGTGGATGCTTTGCAAAAAAATGCAAATTGGCAAAGAAATGCGGATGTGTTGCAAGAAATGCTTATGAACAGGACTTCAAAAACAATAGAAAAACATGAACATGGATGATTGCAACCAAAAGGCATGTCCATTGTGATCATGAAAGCAAAAAAAATGCGGATGAACAAAAGAAATGCAACGCAATTCAACAAGATTAACATAAAAAAACATTTGTTCATCTCAAAATCAAGAAGTGAAATCATTAGATCTGTTCTAATATGGTATGATTTGAAGATATATAATCATTCACTGGATTGTTCCTTCAAAATTCGATGTAATTGAGCACGACATTAAAAACAAATAAAAGATGAAGAAATGGAAGTACTGCTGATTTCCCGACCTGCACTACAGTGTGAAATCGTTTTTGTCGAAGTCTGAACACAAATGCGGATGAACAAAACAAATTAGGATGAAGCTTCATCAAATGCGGATGTGTTATACACAAATGCGGATGACTTGGCAACAAATGTGGATGACTTGTCACAAATGCGGATGACTTGTCACAAATGCGGATGACTTGTCACAAATGGGTATGACTTGTCACAAATGTGGATGACTTGTCATAAATGTGGATGAGTTTTCACAATTGCGGATGACTTGTCACCAAATGTGGATGACTTGTCACCACATGCTGATGCCTTGACACCAAATACGGTTGACTTATAAACAAATGCGGCTAAGCACAAATACGGATGCTTTGAATTTAAATGCGGATACATTAAAACCAAATGCGGATACCTTGCAAACAAATGCGGATGCTTTGCAAACAAATGCAAATTGGAAGAAATGCGGATGTGTTGCAAGAAATGCTTATGAACAGGACTTCAAAAACAATAGAAAAACATGAACATGGATGATTGCAACCAACAGGCATGTCCATTGTGATCATGAAAGCAAAAAAAAAAACATAATGCAGACGAACAAAACAAATGCGACACAATTGAACAAGATTAACATTAAAAAAAACATTTGTTCATCTCTAAATCAAGAAGAGAAATCATTAGATCTCTTCTAATATGGTACTATTTGAAGATATGTAATCATTCACTGGATTATTCCTTCAATATTCGACGCAATTGAACACGATTATCATTAAAAAGAAAGAAAAGATGAAGAAATGGAAGCTAGTGTTGATTTCCCGACCTGCACTGCAGTGTGAAATCATTTTTGTTCAACTCTGAAAACAAATGCGGATGAACAAAACAAATGCGGATGAAGCTTCATCAAATGCGGATGTGATATACACAAATGCGGATGAGTTGTCACCAAATGCGGATGACTTGGCAACAAATGCGGATGACTTGTCACAAATGCGGATGACTTGTCAAAAATGCGGATGACTTGGCAACAAATGCGGATGACTTGTCACAAATGCGGATGACTTGTCACAAATGCGGATGACTTGTCACAATTGCGGATGACTTGTCACCAAATGTGGATGACTTGTCACCACATGCGGATGCCTTGACACCAAATACGGTTGACTTATAAACAAATGCGGGTAAGCACAAATGCGGATGCTTTGAACTTAAATGCGGATACATTGAAACCAATTGCGGATACCTTGCAAACAAATGCGGATGCTTTGCAAACAAATGCAAATTGGCAAAGAAATGCTGATTTGTTGCAAGAAATGCTTATGAACAGGACTTCCAAAACAATAGAAAAACATGAACATGGATGATTGCAACCAACAGGCATGTCCATTGTGATCATGAAAGCAAAAAAAACGGATGAACAAAACAAATGCGATGCAATTGAACAAGATTAACATAAAAAAACATTTGTTCATCTCAAAATCAAGAAGAGAGATCATTAGATCTGTTCTAATATGGTACGATTTGAAGATATATAATCATTCACTGGATTATTCCTTCAAAATTCGATGCAATTGAACACGATTATCATTAAATACAAAGAAAAGATGAAGAAATGGAAGCTACTGTTGATTTCTCGACCTGCACTACACTGTGAAATCGTTTTTCTTCAAGTCTGAAAACAAATGCGGATGAACAAAACAAATGCGGATGAAGCTTGATCAAATGCGGATGTTTTATTACACAAATGCGGATGAGTTTTCACCAAATGCGGATGACTTGGCAACAAATGCGGATGACTTGTCAGAAATGTGGATGACTTGTCACAAATGCGGATGACTTGTCAGAAATGCGGATGACTTTTCACCAATGCTGATGACTTGTCACAAATGCGGATGCATTGTCATAAATGCGGATAACTTGTCACTAATGCGGATGACTTGTCACAAATGCGGTTGACTTGTCACCAAATGCGGATGACTTGTCACCAAATGCGGATGCCTTGACACCAAATGCGGTTGACTTATAAACAAATGCGGGTACTCTAAGCACAAATGCGGATGATTTGAAGTTAAACACGGATGCATTGAAATCAAATGCGGATGCCTTGAAAACAAATGCGGATGCTTTGCAAACAAATGCGGATTGGCAAAGAAATGCGGTTGTGTTGCAAGAAATGCTTATGAACAGTTGATGAACAAGACTTCAAAAAGAATAGAAAAACATGAACATGGATGATTGCAACCAAAAGGCATGTCCATTGTGATCATGAAAGCAAAAAAAATGCGGATGAACAAAAGAAATGCAACGCAATTCAACAAGATTAACATAAAAAAACATTTGTTCATCTCAAAATCAAGAAGTGAAATCATTAGATCTGTTCTAATATGGTATGATTTGAAGATATATAATCATTCACTGGATTGTTCCTTCAAAATTTGATGCAATTGAGAACGAAATTAAAAACAAATAAAAGATGAAGAAATGGAAGTACTGCTGATTTCCCGACCTGCACTACAGTGTGAAATCGTTTTTGTTCAAGTCTGAAAACAAATGCGGATGAACAAAACAAATCAGGATGAAGCTTCATCAAATGCGGATGTGTTATACACAAATGCGGATGACTTGGCAACAAATGTGGATGACTTGTCACAAATGCGGATGACTTGTCACAAATGCGGATGACTTGTCACAAATGCGGATGACTTGTCATAAATGTGGATGAGTTGTCACAATTGCGGATGACTTGTCACCAAATGTGGATGACTTGTCACCACATGCTGATGCCTTGACACCAAATACGGTTGACTTATAAACAAATGCGGGTAAGCACAAATGCGGATGCTTTGAATTTAAATGCGGATACATTAAAACCAAATGCGGATACCTTGCAAACAAATGCGGATGCTTTGCAAACAATTGCAAATTGGAAGAAATGCGGATGTGTTTCAAGAAATGCTTATGAACAGGACTTCAAAAACAATAGAAAAACATGAACATGGATGATTGCAACCAACAGGCATGTCCATTGTGATCATGAAAGCAAAAAAAAAAACATAATGCGGACGAACAAAACAAATGCGACACAACTGAACAAGATTAACATTAAAAAAACATTTGTTCATCTCTAAATCAAGAAGAGAAATCATTAGATCTCTTCTAATATGGTAATATTTGAAGATATGTAATCATTCACTGGATTATTCCTTCAATATTCGACGCAATTGAACACGATTATCATTAAAAAAGAAAAGATTAAGAAATGGAAGCTAGTGTTGATTTCTCGACCTGCACTGCAGTGTGAAATCATTTTTGTTAAGTCTGAAAACAAATGCGGATGAACAAAACAAATGCGGATGAAGCTTCATCAAATGCGGATGTGATATACACAAATGCGGATGAGTTGTCACCAAATGCGGATGACTTGGCAACAAATGCGGATGACTTGTCACAAATACGGATGACTTGTCAAAAATGCGTATGACTTGGCAACAAATGCGGATGACTTGTCACAAATGCGGATGACTTGTCACAAATGCGGATGACTTGTCGCAATTGCGGATGACTTGTCACCAAATGTGGATGACTTGTCACCACATGCGGATGCCTTGACACCAAATACGGTTGACTTATAAACAAATGCGGGTAAGCACAAATGCGGATGCTTTGAATTTAAATGCGGATACATTAAAACCAAATGCGGATACCTTGCAAACAAATGCGGATGCTTTGCAAACAAATGCAAATTGGAAGAAATGGATGTGTTGCAAGAAATGCTTATGAACAGGACTTCAAAAACAATTGAAAAACATGAACATGGATGATTGTAACCAACAGGCATGTCCATTGTGATCATGAAAGCCAAAAAAAAACATAATGCAGACTAACAAAACAAATGCGACACAACTGAACAAGATTAACACTAAAAAAAACTTTTGTTCATCTCTAAATCAAGAAGAGAAATCATTAGATCTCTTCTAATATGGTACTATTTGAAGATATGTAATCATTCACTGGATTATTCCTTCAATATTCGACGCAATTGAACACGATTATCATTAAAAAGAAAGAAATGATGAAGAAATGGAAGCTAGTGTTGATCTCCCGACCTGCACTGCAGTGTGAAATCATTTTTGTTCAAGTCTGAAAACAAATGCGGATGAACAAAACAAATGCGGATGAAGCTTCATCAAATGCGGATGTGATATACACAAATGCGGATGAGTTGTCACCAAATGCGGATGACTTGACAAAAATGCGGATGACTTGGCAACAAATGCGGATGACTTGTCACAAATGCGGATGACTTGTCACAAATGCGGATGACTTGTCATAATTGCGGATGACTTGTCACCAAATGTGGATGACTTGTCACCACATGCGGATGCCTTGACACCAAATACGGTAGACTTATAAACAAATTCGGGTAAGCACAAATGCGGATGCTTTGAATTTAAATGCGGATACATTGAAACCAAATGCGGATACCTTGCAAACAAATGCGGATGCTTTGCAAACAAATGCAAATTGGCAAAGAAATGCTGATGTGTTGCAAGAAATGCTTATGAACAGGACTTCCAAAACTATAGAAAAACATGAACATGGATGATTGCAACCAACAGCATGTCCATTGTGATCATGAAAGCAAAAAAAAACGGATGAACAAAACAAATGCGACGCAATGAACAAGATTAACATAAAAAAAACATTTGTTCATCTCAAAATCAAGAAGAGATCATTAGATCTGTTCTAATGGTACGATTTGACGATATATAATCATTCACTGTATTATTCCTTCAAAATTCGATGCAATTAAACACGATTATCATAAATACAAAGAAAAGATGAAGAATGGAACCTACTGTTGATTTCTCGACCTGAACTGCACTGTGAAATCGTTTTCTTCAAGTCTGAAAACAAATGCGGATGAACAAAACAAATGCGGATGAAGCTTGATCAAATGCGGATGTTTTATTACACAAATGTGGATGAGTTTTCACCAAATGCGGATGACATGGCAACAAATGCGGATGACTTGTCAGAAATGTGGATGACTTGTCACGAATGCAGATGACTTGTCAGAAATGCGGATGACTTTTCACCAATGCCGATGACTTGTCACAAATGCGGATGCATTGTCATAAATGCAGATGACTTGTCACTAATGCGGATGACTTGTCACAAATGCGGTTGACTTGTCACCAATGCGGATGACTTGTCACCAAATGCGGATGCCTTGACACCAAATGCGGTTGACTTATAAACAAATGCGGGTACTCTAAGCACAAATGCGGATGATTTGAGTTAAACGCGGATGCACTGAAATCAAATGCGGATGCCTTGAAAACAAATGCGGATGCTTTGCAAACAAATGCGGATTGGCAAAGAAATGCGGTTGTGTTGCAAGAAATGCTTATGAACAGTTGATGAACAAGACTTCAAAAAGAATAGAAAAACATGAACATGGATGATTGCATCCAAAAGGCATGTCCATTGTGATCATGAAAGCAAAAAAAATGCGGATGATGACAAAAGAAATGCAACGCAATTCAACAAGATTAACATAAAAAACATTTTTCATCTCAAAATCAAGAAGTGAAATCATTAGATCTGTTCTAATATGGTATGATTTGAAGATATATAATCATTCACTGGATTGTTCCTTCAAAATTCGATGCAATGAGAACGACATTAAAAACAAATAAAAGATGAAGAAATGGAAGTACTGCTGATTTCCCGACCTGCACTACAGTGTGAAATCGTTTTTGTTCAAGTCTGAAAACAATGTGGATGAACAAAACAAATCAGGATGAAGCTTCATCAAATGCGGATGTGTTATACACAAATGCGGATGACTTGGCAACAAATGTGGATGACTTGTCCAAATGCGGATGACTTGTCACAAATGCGGATGACTTGTCACAATGGGATGAATTGTCACAAATGCGGATGACTTGTCATAAATGTGGATGAGTTGTCATAATTGCGGATGACTTGTCACCAAATGTGGATGACTTGTCACCACATGCTGAAGCCTTGACACCAAATACGGTTGACTTATAAATAAATGCGGGTAAGCACAAATGAGGATGCTTTGAATTAAATGCGGATACATTAAAACCAAATGCAGATACCTTGCAAACAAATGCGGATACTTTGCAAACAAATGCAAATTGGAAGAAATGCGGATGTGTTGCAAGAAATGCTTATGAACAGGACTTCAAAAACAATAGAAAAACATGAACATGGATGATTGCAACCAACAGGCATGTCCATTGTGATCATGAAAGCAAAAAAAAACATAATGCGGACGAACAAAACAAATGCGACACAACTGAACAAGATTAACGTTAAAAAAACATTTGTTCATCTCTAAATCAAGAAGAGAAATGATTAGATCTCTTCTAATATAGTAGTATTTGAAGATATGTAATCATTCACTGGATTATTCCTTCAATATTCAACGCAATGAACACGATTATCATTAAAAAGAAAGAAAAGATGAGAAATGGAAGCTAGTGTGATTCCCGACCTGCACTGCAGTGTGAAATCATTTTTGTTCAACTCTGAAAACAAATGCGGATGACAAAACAAATGCGGATGAAGCTTCATCAAATGCGGATGTGATATAACCAAATGCGGATGAGTTGTCATCAAATGCGGATGACTTGGCAACAAATGCGGATGACTTGTCAAAATGCGGATGACTTGTCAAAAATGCGGATGACTTGGCAACAAATGCGGATGACTGTCACAAATGCGGATGACTTGTCACAATGCGGATGACTTGTCACAATTACGGATGTTGTCACCAAATGTGGATGACTTGTCACCACATGCAGATGCCTTGACACCAAATACGGTTGACTTATAAACAAATGCGGGTAGGCACAAATGTGGATGCTTTGAATTTAAATGCGGATACATTGAAACCAAATGCGGATACCTTGCAAACAAATGCGGATGCTTTGCAAACAAATGCAAATTGGCAAAGAAATGCTGATGTGTTGCAAGAAATGCTTATGAACAGGACTTCCAAAACAATAGAAAAACATGAACATGGATGATTGCAACCAACAGGCATGTCCATTGTGATCATGAAAGCAAAAAAAATGGATGAACAAAACAAATGCGATGCAATTGAACAAGATACATAAAAAAACATTTGTTCAACTCAAAATCAAGAAGAGAAATCATTAGATCTGTTCTAATATGGTACTATTTGATGATATATAATCATTCACTGGATTATTCCTTCAAAATTCGATGCAATTAAACACGATTATCATTAAATACAAAGAAAAGATGAAGAAATGGAAGCTACTGTTGATTTCTCGACCTGCACTGCACTGTGAAATCGTTTTTCTTCAAGTCTGAAAACAAATGCGGATGAACAAAAACAAATGTGGATGAAGCTTGATCAAATGCGGATGTTTTATTACACAAATAAAGATGAGTTTTCACCAAATGCGGATGACTTGGCAACAAATGCGGATGACTTGTCTGAAATGTGGATGACTTGTCACAAATGCGGATGACTTGTCAGAAATGCGGATGACTTTTCACCAATGCGGATGACTTGTCACAAATGCGGATGCATTGTCATAAATGCGGATGACATGTCACTAATGCGGATGACTTGTCACAAATGCGGTTGACTTGTCACCAAATGCGGATGACTTGTCATCAAATGCGGATGATTTGAAGTTAAACGCGGATGCATTGAAATCAAATGCGGATGCCTTGCAAACAAATGTGGATCCTTTGCAAACAAATGCGGATTGGCAAAGAAATGCGGTTGTGTTGCAAGAAAGGCTTATGAACAGTTGATGAACAAGACTTCAAAAAGAATAGAAAAACATGAACATGGATGATTGCAACCAAAAGGCATGTCCATTGTGATCATGAAAGCAAAAAAAATGCGGATGAACAAAAGAAATGCAACGCAATTCAACAAGATTAACATAAAAAAACATTTGTTCATCTCAAAATCAAGAAGTGAAATCATTAGATCTGTTCTAATATGGTATGATTTGAAGATATATAATCATTCACTGGATTGTTCCTTCAAAATTCGATGCAATTGAGCACGACATTAAAAACAAATAAAAGATGAAGAAATGGAAGTACTGCTGATTTCCCGACCTGCACTACAGTGTGAAATCGTTTTTGTTCAAGTCTGAAAACAAATGCGGATGAACAAAACAAATCAGGATGAAGGTTCATCAAATGCGGATGTGTTACACCACAAAGCGGATGACTTGGCAACAAATGTGGATGACTTGTCACAAATGCGGATGACTTGTCACAAATGCGGACGACTTGTCACAAATGGGGATGACTTGTCACAAATGCGGATGACTTGTCATAAATGTGGATGAGTTGTCACAATTGCGGATGACTTGTCACCAAATGTGGATGACTTGTCACCACATGCTGATGCCTTGACACCAAATACGGATGACTTATAAACAAATGCGGGTAAGCACAAATGCGGATGCTTGAATTTAAATGCGGATACATTAAAACCAAATGCGGATACCTTGCAAACAAATGCGGATGCTTTGCAAAGAAATGCAAATTGGAAGAAAGCGGATGTGTTGCAAGAAATGCTTATGAACAGGACTTCAAAAACAATAGAAAAACATGAACATGGATGATTGCAACCAACAGGCATGTCCATTGTGATCATGAAAGCAAAAAAAAACATAATGCGGACGAACAAACAAATGCGACACAACTGCACAAGATTAACATTAGAAAAACATTTGTTCATCTCTAAATCAAGAAGAGAAATCATTAGATCTGTTCTAATATGGTACTATTTGAAGAAATGTAATCATTCACTGGATTATTCCTTCAATATTCGATGCAATTGAACACGATTATCATTAAAAAGAAAGAAAAGATGAAGAAATGGAAGCTAGTGTTGATTTCCCGACCTGCACTGAAGTGTGAAATCGTTTTTGTTCAAGTCTGAAAACAAATGTGGATGAACAAAACAAATGCGGATGAAGCTTCATCAAATGCGGATGTGATATACACAAATGCGGATGAGTTGTCACCAAATGCGGATGACTTGGCAACAAATGCGGATGACTTGTCACAAATGCGGATGACTTGTCACCAATGCGGATGACTTGTCAACAATGCGGATGACTTGGCAACAAATGCGGATGACTTGTCACAAATGCGGATGATTGTCACAAATGCGGATGACTTGTCACAATTGCGGATGACTGTCACCAAATGTGGATGACTTGTCACCACATGCGGATGCCTTGACACCAAATACGGTTGACTTATAAACAAATACGGGTAAGCACAAATGCGGATGCTTTGAATTAAATGCGGATACATTGAAACCAAATGCGGATACCTTGCAAACAAATGTGGATGCTTTGCACAAAATGCAAATGGCAAAGAAATGCGGATGTGTTGCAAGAAATGCTTATGAACAGGACTTCAAAAACAATAGAAAAACATGAACATGGATGATTGCAACCAACAGGCTTGTCCATTGTGATCATGAAAGCAAAAAAAAACGGATGAAGATGAAAACAAATGCGACGCAATTGAACAAATTAACATAAAAAAAACATTGTTCATTTCAAAATCAAGAAGAGAAATCATTAGATCTGTCCTAATATGGTACGATTTGACGATATATAATCATTCACTGGATTATTCCTTCAAAATTCGATGCAATTGAACACGTTATCATTAATACAAAGAAAAGATGAAGAAATGGAAGCTACTCTTGATTTCTCGACCTGCACTGCACTATGAAATCGTTTTTCTACAAGTCTGAAAACAAATGCGGATGAACAAAACAAATGCGGATGAAGCTTCATCAAATGCGGATGTTTTATTACACAAATGCGGATGAGTTTTCACCAAATGCGGATGACTTGGCAACAAATGCGGATGACTTGTCAGAAATGAGGATGACTTGTCACAAATGCGGATGACTTGTCAGAAATGCGGATGACTTTTCACCAATGCGGATGACTTGTCACAAATGCGGATGCATTGTCATAAATGCGGATGACTTGTCACTAATGCGGATGGCTTGTCACAAATGCGGTTGACTTGTCACCAAATGCGGATGACTTGTCACCAAATGCGGATGCCTTGACACCAAATGCGGTTGACTTATAAACAAATGCGGGTACTCTAAGCACAAATGCGGATGATTTGAAGTTAAACGCGGATGCATTGAAATCAAATGCGGATGCCTTGCAAACAAATGCGGATGCTTTGCAAACAAATGCGGATTGGCAAAGAAATGCGGTTGTGTTGCAAGAAATGCTTATGAACAGTTGATGAACAAGACTTCAAAAAGAATAGAAAAACATGAACATGGATGATTGCAACCAAAAGGCATGTCCATTGTGATCATGAAAGCAAAAAAAATGCGAATGAACAAAAGAAATGCATCGCAATTCAACAAGATTAACATAAAAAAACATTGTTCATCTAAAATCAGAAGTGAAATCATTAGATCGTTCTAATATGGTATGATTTGAAGATATATAATCATTCACTGGATTGTTCCTTCAAAATTCGATGCAATTGAGCACGACATTAAAAACAAAAAAAAGATGAAGAAATGGAAGTACTACTGATTTCCCGACCTGCACTACAGTGTGAAATCGTTTTTGTCCATGTCTGAACACAAATGCGGATGAACAAAACAAATTAGGATGAAGCTTCATCAAATGCGGATGTGTTATACACAAATGCGGATAACTTGGCAACAAATGTGGATGACTTGTCACAAATGCGGATGACTTGTCACAAATGCGGATGACTTGTCACAAATGGGGATGACTTGTCACAAATGCGGATGACTTGTCATAAATGTGGATGAGTTGGCAACAAATGCGGATGACTTGTCACAAATACGGATGACTTGTCACAAATGCGGATGACTTGTCACAATTACGGGTGACTTGTCACAATTACGGATGACTTGTCACCAAATGTGGATGACTTGTCACCACATGCGGATGCCTTGACAACCAATACGGTTGACTTATAAACAAATGCGGGTAAGCACAAATGCGGATGCTTTGAATTTAAATGCGGATACATTGAAACCAAATGCGGATACCTTGCAAACAAATGCGGATGCTTTGCAAACAAATGCAAATTGGCAAAGAAATGCGGATGTTTGCAAGAAATGCTTATGAACAGGACTTCAAAAACAATAGAAAAACATGAACATGGATGATTGCAACCAACAGGCATGTCCATTGTGATCATGAAAGCAAAAAAACGGATGAACAAAACAAATGCGACGCAATTGAACAAGATTAACATAAAAAAAAACATATTCATCTTAAAATCAAGAAGAGAAATCATTAGATCTGTTCTAATATGGTACGATTTGACGATATATAATCATTCATGGATTATTCCTTCAAAATTCGATGCAATTGAACACGATTATCATTAATACAAAGAAAAGATGAAGAAGGAATGGAAGCTACTGCTGATTTCTCGACCTGCACTGCACTATGAAATCGTTTTTCTTCAAGTCTATAAACAAATGCGGATGACAAAACAAATGCGGATGAAGCTTCATCAAATGCGGATGTTTTATTACACAAATGCGGATGAGTTTTCACCAAATGCGGATGACTTGGCAACAAATACGGATGACTTGTCAGAAATGTGGATGACTTGTCACAAATGCGGATGACTTGTCAGAAATGCGGATGACTTTTCACCAATGCGGATGACTTGTCACAAATGCGGATGCATTGTCATAAATGCGGATGACTTGTCACTAATGCGGATGACTTGTCACAAATGCGGTTGACTTGTCACCAAATGCGGATGACTTGTCACCAAATGCTGATGCCTTGACACCAAATGCGGTTGACTTATAAACAAATGCGGGTACTCTAAACACAAATGCGGATGATTTGAAGTTAAACGCTGGGCATTGAAATCAAATGCGGATGCCTTGCAAACAAATGCGGATCCTTTGCAACCAAATGCGGATTGGCAAAGAAATGCGGTTGTGTTGCAAGAAATGCTTATGAACAGTTGATGAACAAGACTTCAAAAAGATAGAAAACATGAACATGGATGATTGCAACCAAAAGGCATGTCCATTGTGATCATGAAAGCCAAAAAAATGCAGATGAACAAAAAAATGCAACGCAATTCAACAGATTAACATAAAAAAACATTGTGTCATCTAAAAATCAAGAAGTGAAATCATTAGATCTGTTCTAATATGGTATGATTTGAAGATTATATATCATTCACTGGATGTTCCTTCAAAATTCGATGGCAATTGAGCACGACATTAAAAACAAAAAAAAAGATGAGAAATGGAAGTACTACGATTTCCCGACTGCACTACAGTGTGAAATCGTTTTTGTTCAAGTCTGAAAACAAATGCGGATGAACAAAACAAATCAGGATGAAGCTTCCTCAAATGCGGATGTGTTATACACAAATGCGGATGACTTGGCAACAAATGTGGATGACTTGTCACAAATGCGGATGACTTGTCACAAATGCGGATGACTTGTCACAAATGGGGATGACTTGTCAAAAATGCGGATGACTGTCTAAATGCGGATGACTTGTCATAAATGTGGATGACTTGTCACAAATGCGGATGACTTGTCATAAATGTGGATGAGTTTTCACAATTGCGGATGACTGTGTCACCAAATGTGGATGACTTGTCACCACATGCTCATGCCTTGACACCAATACGGTGACTTATAAACAAATGCGGGTAAGCACAAATACGGATGCTTTGAATTTAAATGCAGATACATAAAACCAAAGGCGGATACCTTGCAAAACATATGCGGATGCTTTGCAAACAAATGCAAATTGGAAGAAATGTGGATGTGTTGCAAGAAATGCTTATGAACAGGACTTCAAAAACAATAGAAAAACATGAACTGGATGATTGCAACCAACAGGGCATGTTCCTTGTGATCATGAAAGCAAAAAAAAACATAATGCGGACAACAACACAAATGACACAACCCAAAAACAAGATTAACATTAAAAAAAACATTTGTTCATCTCTAAATCAAGAAGAGAAATCATTAGATCTGTTCTAATATGGTAATATTTGAAGATATGTAATCATTCACTGGATTATTCTTCAATATTCGATGCAATTGAACACGATTATCATTAAAAAGAAAGAAAAGATGAGAATGGAAGCTAGTGTGATTTCCGACCTGCACTACAGTGTGAAATCGTTTTTGTTCAAGTCTGAAAAAAATGCGGATGAACAAAACAAATGCGGATGAAGTTCATCATAAATGCGGATGTGATATACAAATGCGGATGAGTTGTCACCAAATGCTGATGACTTGGCAACAAATGCGGATGACTTGTCACAATGCGGATGACTGTCACCAATGCGGATGACTTGTCAAAAATGCGGATGACTTGCAACAAATGCGGATGACTTGTCACAAATAAGATGACTTGTCACAAATGCGGATGACTTGTCACAATTACGGATGACTTGTCACAATTACGGATGACTTGTCACCAAATGTGGATGACTTGTCACCACATGCGGATGCCTTGACACCAAATACGGTTGACTTACAAACAAATGCGGGTAAGCACAAATGCGGATGCTTTGAATTTAAATGCGGGGGTACATTGAAACCAACTGCGGATACCTTGCAAACAAATGCGGATGCTTTGCAAACAAATGCATATTGGCAAAGAAATGCGGATGGTTGCAAGAAATGCTTATGAACAGGACTTCAAAAACATTAGAAAAACATGAACATGGATGATTGCAACCAACAGGCATGTCCCTTGTGATCATGAAAGCAAAAAAAACGGATGAACAAAACAAAAATGCGACGCAATTGAACAAGATTAACATCAAAAAAAACATTTGTTCATCTCAAAATCAAGAAGAGAAATCATTAGATCTATTCTAATATGTACGATTTGACGATATAATCATTCACGGGGATTTCCTTCAAAATTCGATGCAATTGAACACGATTATCATTAAATACAAAGAAAAGATGATGAAATGGAAGCTACTGCTGATTTCTCGACCTGCACTGCACTGTGAAATCGTTTTTCTTCAAGTCTGAAAACAAATGCGGATGAACAAAACAAATGCGGATGAAGCTTCATCAAATGCGGATGTTTTATACACAAATGCGATGATTTTTCACCAAATGCGGATGACTTGGCAACATGCGGATGACTTGTCAGAATGTGGATGACTTGTCACAAATGCGGATGACTTGTCAGAAATGCGAAGACTTTTCACCAATGCGGATGACTTGTCACAAATGTGGATGCATTGTCATAAATGCGGATGACTTGTCACTAATGCGGATGACTTGTCACAAATGCGTTGACTTGTCACCAATCGGATGACTTGTCACCAAATGTGGACCACAATGCGGATGCCTTGACACCATGCGGTTGACTTATAAACAAATGCGGGTACTCTAAACACAAATGCGGATGATTTGAAGAAACGCGGATGCATTGAAATCAAATGCGGATGCCTTGCAAAAAAATGCGGATGCTTTGCAAACAAATGCGGATTGGCAAAGAAATGCGATTGTTGTTGCAAGACAAAGACTTCAAAAAGAATAGAAAAACATGAACATGGATGATTGCAACCAAAAGGCATGTCCATTGTGATCATGAAAGCAAAAAAAATGCGGATGAACAAAGAAATGCAACGCAATTCAACAAGATTAACATAAAAAAACATTTGTTCATCTCAAAATCAAGAAGTGAAATCATTAGATCTGTTCTAATATGGTATGATTTGAAGATATATAATCATTCACTGGATTGTTCCTTCAAAATTCGATGCAATTGAGCACGACATTAAAAACAATAAAAGATGAAGAAATGGAAGTACTGCTGATTTCCCGACCTGCACTACAGTGTGAAATCGTTTTTTGTTCAAGTCTGAAAACAAATGCGGATGAACAAAACAAATCAGGATGAAGCTTCATCAAATGCGGATGTGTTATACACAAATGCGGATGACTTGGCAACAAATGTGGATGACTTGTCACAAATGCGGATGACTTGTCACAAATGCGGATGACTTGTCACAAATGCGGATGACTTCATAAATGTGGATGAGTTGTCACAATTGCGGATGACTTGTCACCAAATGTGAATGACTTGTCACCACATGCTGATGCCTTGACACCAAATACGGTTGACTTATAAACAAATGCGGGTAAGCACAAATGCGGATGCTTTGAATTTAAATGCGGGTACATTGAAACCAAATGCGGATACCTTGCAAACAAATGCGGATGCTTTGCAAACAAATGCATATTGGCAAAGAAATGCGGATGTGTTGCAAGAAATGCTTATGAACAGGACTTCAAAAACATTAGAAAAACATGAACATGGATGATTGCAACCAACAGGCATGTCCATTGTGATCATGAAAGCAAAAAAAAACGGATGAACAAAACAAATGCGACGCAATTGAACAAGATTAACATCAAAAAAAACATTTGTTCATCTCAAAATCAAGAAGAGAAATCATTAGATCTATTCTAATATGGTACGATTTGACGATATATAATCATTCACTGGATTATTCCTTCAAAATTCGATGCAATTGAACACGATTATCATTAAACAGAAAGAAGATGATGAAATGGAAGCTACTGCTGATTTCTCGACCTGCACTGCACTGTGAAATCATTTTTCTTCATGTCTGAAAACAAATGCGGATGAACAAAACAAATGCGGATGAAGCTTCATCAATGCGGATGTTTTATTACACAAATGCGGATGAGTTTTCACCAAATGCGGATGACTTGGCAACAAATGCGGATGACTTGTCAGACATGTGGATGACTTGTCACAAATGCGGATGACTTGTCAGAAATGCGGATGACTGTTCACCAATGCGGATGACTTGTCACAAATGCGATGAATTGTCATAAATGCGGATGACTTGTCACTAATGCGGATGACTTGTCACAAATGCGGTTGACTTGTCACCAAATGCGGATGACTTGTCACCAAATGCGGATGCCTTGACACCAAATGCGGTTGACTTATAAACAAATGCGGGTACTCTAAACACAAATGCGGATGATTTGAAGTTAAACGCGGATGCATTGAAATCAAATGCGGATGCGTTGCAAACAAATGCGGATGCTTTGCAAACAAATGCGGCTTGGCAAAGAAATGCGATTGTGTTGCAAGAAATGCTTATGAACAGTTGATGAACAAGACTTCAAAAAGAATAGTAAAACATGAACATGGATGATTGCAACCAAAAGGCATGTCCATTGTGATCATGAAAGCAAAAAAAATGCGATAACAAAAAAAGAAATGCAACGCAATTCACAAGATTAACATAAAAAAACATTTGTTCATCTCAAAATCAAGAAGTGAAATCATTAGATCTGTTCTAATATGGTATGATTTGAAGATATATAATCATTCACTGGATTGTTCCTTCAAAATTCGATGCAATTGAGCACGACATTAAAAACAAATAAAAGATGAAGAAATGGAAGTACTGCTGATTTCCTGACCTGCACTACAGTGTGAAATTGTTTTTGTCCAAGTCTGAAAACAAATGCGGATGAACAAAACAAATCGGATGAAGCTTCATCAAATGCGGATGTGTTATACACAAATGCGGATGACTTGCAACAAATGTGGATGACTTGTCACAAATGCGGATGACTTGTCACAAATGCGGATGACTTGTCACAAATGGGGATGACTTGTCACAAATGCGGATGACTTGTCATAAATGTGGATAGTTGTCACATTTGCGGATGACTTGTCACAAATGTGGATGACTTGTCACCACACTGCTGATGCCTTGACACCAAATACGGTTGACTTATAAACAAATGCGGGTAAGCACAAATGCGGATGCTTTGAATTTAAATGCGGATACATTAAAACCAAATGCGGATACCTTGCAAACAAATGCGGATGCTTTGCAAACAATGCAAATTGGAAGAAATGCGGATGTGTTGCAAGAAATGCTTATGAACAGGACTTCAAAAACAATAGAAAAACATGAACATGGATGATTGCAACCAACAAGCATGTCCATTGTGATCATGAAAGCAAAAAAAACATAATGCGGACGAACAAAACAAATGCGCACAATTGAACAAGATTAACATTAAAAAAAACATTTGTTCATCTCTAAATCAAGAAGAGAAATCATTAGATCTATTCTAATATGGTACTATTTGAAGATATGTAATCATTCACTGGATTATTCCTTCAATTTCGATGCAATTGAACACGATTATCATTAAAAAGAAAGAAAAGATGAAGAAATGGAAGCTATGTTGATTTCCCGACCTGCACTACAGTGTGAAATTGTTTTTGTCCAAGTCTGAAAACAAATGCGGATGAACAAAACAAATCAGGATGAAGCTTCATCAAAAATGCGGATGTGTTATACACAAATGCGGATGACTTGGCAACAAATGTGGATGACTTGTCACAAATGCGGATGACTTGTCACAAATGCGGATGACTTGTCACAAATGGGATGACTTGTCACAAATGCGGATGACTTGTCATAAATGTGGATGAGTTGTCATAATTGCGGATGACTTGTCACTAAATGTGGATGACTTGTCACCACATGCTGATGCCTTGACACCAAATACGGTTGACTTATAAACAAATGCGGGTAAGCACAAATGCGGATGCTTTGAATTTAAATGCGGATACATTAAAACCAAATGCGGATACCTTGCAAACAAATGCGGATGCTTTGCAAACAAATGCAAATTGGAAGAAATGCGGATGTGTTGCAAGAAATGCTTATGAACAGGACTTCAAAAACAATAGAAAAACATGAACATAGATGATTGCAACCAACAGGCATGTCCATTGTGATCATGAAGCAAAAAAACATAATGCGGACGAACAAAACAAATGCGACACAATTGAACAAGATTAACATTAAAAAAAACATTTGTTCATCTCAAAATCAAGAAGAGAAATCATTAGATCTTTTCTAATATGGTACTATTTGAAGATATGTAATCATTCACTGGATTATTCCTTCAAATTCGATGCAATTGAACACGATTATCATTAAAAGAAAGAAAAGATGAAGAAATGGAAGCTAGTGTTGATTTCCCGACCTGCACTGCAGTGTGAAATCGTTTTTGTTCAAGTCTGAAAAAAAATGCGGATGAACAAAACAAATGCGGATGAAGCTTCATCAAATGCGGATGTGTATACACAATTGCGGATGAGTGTCACCAAATGCGGATGACTTGGCAACAAATGCGGATGACTTGTCACAAATGCGGATGACTTGTCACCAATGCGGATGACTTGACACAAAGGCGGATGACTTGTCACAAATGCGGATGACTTGTCACCAATGCGGATGACTTGTCAAAAATGCGGATGACTTGCAACAAATGCGGATGACTTGTCAAAATGCGATGACTTGTCACAAATGCGGATGACTTGTCACAAATGCGGATGACTTGTCATAATGCGGATGACTTGTCACCAAATGTGATGACTTGTCACCACATGCGGATGCCTTGACACCAATACGGTGGACTGACTATAAACAAATGCGGGTAAGCACAAATGCGGATGCTTTGAATTGAAATGCGGATACATTGAAACCAAATGCGGATACCTTGCAAAAAATGCGGATGCTTTGCAAACAAATGCATATTGGCAAAGAAACGGATGTGTTGCAAGAAATGCTTATGAACAGGACTTCAAAAACATTAGAAAAACATGAACATGGATGATTGCAACCAACAGGCATGTCCATTGTGATCATGAAAGCAAAAAAAACGGAGGAACAAACAAATGCGACGCAATTGAACAAGAATAACATCAAAAAAACATTTGTTCATCTCAAAATCAAGAAGAGAAATCATTAGATCTATTCTAATATGGTACGATTTGACGATATATAATCATTCACTGGATTATTCCTTCAAAATTCGATGCAATTGAACACGATTATCATTAAATACAAAGAAAAGATGATGAAATGGAAGCTACTGCTGATTTCTCGACCTGCACTGCACTGTGAAATCGTTTTTCTTCATGTCTGAAAACAAATGCGGATGAACAAAACAAATGCGGATGAAGCTTCATCAAATGCGGATGTTTTATTACACAAATGCGGATGAGTTTTCACCAAATGCGGATGACTTGGCAACAAATGCGGATGACTTGTCAGAAATGTGGATGACTTGTCACAAATGCGGATGACTTGTCAGAAATGCGGATGACGTTTCACCAATGCGGATGACTTGTCACAAATGCGGATGCATTGTCATAAATGCGGATGACTTGTCACTAATGCGGATGACTAGTCACAAATGCGGTTGACTTGTCACCAAATGCGGATGACTTGTCACCAAATGCGGATGCCTTGACACCAAATGCGGTTGACTTATAAACAAATGCGGGTACTCTAAACACAAATGCGGATGATTTGAAGTTAAACGCGGATGCATTGAAATCAAATGCGGATGCCTTGCAAACAAATGCGGATGCTTTGCAAACAAATGCGGCTTGGCAAAGAAATGCGATTGTTGCAAGAAATGCTTATGAACAGTTGATGAACAAGACTTCAAAAAGAATAGAAAAACATGAACATGGATGATTGCAACCAAAAGGCATGTCCATTGTGATCATGAAAGCAAAAAAAAAATGCGGATGAACAAAAGAAATGCAACGCAATCAACAAGATTAACATAAAAAAAACATTTGTTCATCTCAAAATCAAGAAGTGAAATCATTAGATCTGTTCTAATATGGTATGATTTGAAGATATATAATCATTCACTGGATTGTTCCTTCAAAATTCGATGCAATTGAGCACGACATTAAAACAAATAAAAGATGAAGAAATGGAAGTACTGCTGATTTCCTGACCTGCACTACAGTGTGAAATTGTTTTTGTCCAAGTCTGAAAACAAATGCGGATGAACAAAACAAATCAGGATGAAGCTTCATCAAATGCGGATGTGTTATACACAAATGCGGATGACTTGGCAACAAATGTGGATGACTTGTCACAAATGCGGATGACTTGTCACAAATGCGGATGACTTGTCACAAATGGGGATGACTTGTCACAAATGCGGATGACTTGTCATAAATGTGGATGAGTTGTCACAATTGCGGATGACTTGTCACTAAATGTGGATGACTTGTCACCACATGCTGATGCCTTGACACCAAATACGGTTGACTTATAAACAAATGCGGGTAAGCACAAATGCGGATGCTTTGAATTTAAATGCGGATACATTAAAACCAAATGCGGATACCTTGCAAAAAATGCGGATGCTTGCAAACAAATGCAAATTGGAAGAAATGCGGATGTGTTTCTAGAAATGCTTATGAACAGGACTTCAAAACAATAGAAAAACATGAACATAGGATGATTGCAACCAACAAGCATGTCCATTGTGATCATGAAAGCAAAAAAAACATAATGCGGACGAACAAAACAAATGCGACACAATTGAACAAGATTAACATTAAAAAAAAACATTTGTTCATCTCTAAATCAAGAAGAGAAATCATTAGATCTATTCTAATATGGTACTATTTGAAGATATGTAATCATTCACTGGATTATTCCTTCAATATTCGCTGCAATTGAACACGATTATCATTAAAAAGAAAGAAAAGATGAAGAATAGAAGCTAGTGTTGATTTCCCGACCTGCACTGCAGTGTGAAATCGTTTTTGTTCAAGTGCAAAAAACAAATGCGGATGAACAAAACAAATGCGGATGAAGCTTCATCAAATGCGGATGTGATATACACAAATGCAGATGAGTTGTCACCAAATGCGGATGACTTGGCAACAAATGCGGATGACTTGTCACAATCGATGACTTGTCACCAATGCGGATGACTTGACAACAAAGGCGGATGGCTTGTCACAAATGCGGATGACTTGTCACCAATGCGGATGATTTGTCAAAAATGCGGATGACTTGGCAACAAATGCGGATGACTTGTCACAAATGCGGATGACTTGTCACAAATGCGGATGACTTGTCACAAATGCGGATGACTTGTCATAATTGCGGATGACTTGTCACCAAATGTGGATGACTTGTCACCACATGCGGATGCCTTGACACCATACGGTTGACTTATAAAAATGCGGGTAAGCACAAATGCGGATGCTTTGAATTTAAATGCGGATACATTGAAACCAAATGCGGATACCTTGCAAACAATGTGGATGCTTTGCAAACAAATGCAAATTGGCAAAGAAATGCGGATGTGTTGCAAGAAATGCTTATGAACAGGACTTCAAAAACAATAGAAAAACATGAACATGGATGATTGCAACCAACAGGCATGTCCATTGTGATCATGAAAGCAAAAAAAAACGGATGAACAAAACAAATGCGACGCAATTGAACAAGATTAACAAAAAAAAAACATTTGTTCATCTCAAAATCAAGAAGAGAAATCATTAGATCTGTTCTAATATGGTACGATTTGACGATATATAATCATTCACTGGATTATTCCTTCAAAATTCGATGCAATTGAACACGATTATCATTAAATACAAAGAAAAGATGAAGAAATGGAAGCTACTGCTGATTTCTCGACCTGCACTGCACTAGAAATCGTTTTTCTTCAAGTCTGTAAACAAATGCGGATGAACAAAACAATGCGGATGAAGCTTCATCAAATGCGGATGTTTTATTACACAAATGCGGATGATTTTTCACCAAATGCGGATGACTTGGCAACAAATGCGGATGACTTGTCAGAAATGTGGTTGACTTGTCACAAATGCGGATGACTTGTCAGAAATGCGGATGACTTTTCACCAATGCGGATGACTTGTCACAAATGCAGATGCATTGTCATAAATGCGGATGACTTGTCACTAATGCGGATGACTTGTCACAAATGCGGTTGACTTGTCACCAAATGCGGATGACTTGTCACCAAATGCGGATGCGTTGACACCAAATGCGGTTGACTTATAAACAAATGCGGGTACTCGAAACACAAATGCGGATGATTTGAAGTTAAACGCGGATGCATTGAAATCAAATGCGGATGCCTTGCAAACAAATGCGGATGCTTTGCAAATAAATGCGGCTTGGCAAAGAAATGCGGTTGTGTTGCAAGAAATGCTTATGAACAGTTGATGAACAAGACTTCAAAAAGAATAGAAGACATGAACATGGATGATTGCAACCAAAAGGCATGTCCATTATGATCATGAAAGCAAAAAAAATGCGGATGAACAAAAGAAATGCAACGCAATTCAACAAGATTAACATAAAAAAACATTTGTTCATCTCAAAATCAGAAGTGAAATCATTAGATCTGTTCTAATATGGTATGATTTGAAGATATATAATCATTCACATGATTGTTCCTTCAAATTCGATGCAATTGAGCACGACATTAAAAACAATTAAAAGATGAAGAAATGGAAGTACTGCTGATTTCCTGACCTGCACTACAGTGTGAAATCGTTTTTCTTCAAGTCTGAAAACAAATGCGGATGAACAAAACAAATCAGGATGAAGCTTCATCAAATGCGGATGTGTTCTACACAACTGCGGATGACTTGGCAACAAATGTGGATGACTTGTCACAAATGCGGATGACTTGTCACAAATGCGGATGACTTGTCACAAATGGGGATGACTTGTCACAAATGCGGATGACTTGTCATAAATGTGGATGAGTTGTCACAATTGCGGATGACTTGTCACCAAATGCGGATGACTTGTCACCACATGCTGATGCCTTGACACCAAATACGGTTGCCTTATAAACAAATGCGGGTAAGCACAAATGCGGATGCTTTGAATTTAAATGCGGATACATTAAAACCAAATGCGGATACCTTGCAAACAAATGCGGATGCTTTGCAAACAAATGCAAATTGGAAGAAATGCGGATGTGTTGCAAGAAATGCTTATGAACAGGACTTCAAAAACAATAGAAAAACATGAACATGGATGATTGCAACCAACAGGCATGTCCATTGTGATTATGAAAGCAAAAAAAAAAAAAATAATGCGGACGAACAAAACAAATGCGACACAATTGAACAAGATTAACATTAAAAAAAACACTTGTTCATCTCTAAATCAAGAAGAGAAATCATTAGATCTGTTCTAATATGGTACTATTTGAAGATATGTAATCATTCACTGGATTATTCCTTCAATATTCGATGCAATTGAACACAATTATCATTAAAAAGAAAGAAAAGATGAAGAATGGAAGCTAGTCTTGATTTCCCGACCTGCACTGCAGTGTGAAATTGTTTTTGTTCAAGTCTAAAACAAATGCGGATGAACAAAACAAATGCGGATGAAGCTTCATCAAATGCGGATGTGATATACACAAATGCGGATGAGTTGTCACCAAATGCGGATGACTTGGCAACAAATGCGGATGACTTGTCACAAATGCGGATGACTTGTCACCAATGCGGATGACTTGTCAAAAATGCGGATGACTTGGCAACAAATGCGGATGACTTGGCAACAAATGCGGATGACTTGTCACAAATGCGGATGACTTGTCACAAATGCGGATGACTTGTCACAATTGCGGATGACTTGTCACCAAATGTGGATGACTTGTCACCACATGCGGATGCCTTGACACCAAATACGGTTGACTTATAAACAAATGCGGGTAAGCACAAATGCGGATGCTTTGAATTTAAATGCGGATACATTGAAACCAAATGCGGATACCTTGCAAACAAATGCGGATGCTTTGCAAACAAATGCAAATTGGCAAAGAAATGCGGATGTGTTGCAAGAAATGCTTATGAACAGGACTTCAAAAACAATAGAAAAACATGAACATGGATGATTGCAACCAACAGGCATGTCCATTGTGATCATGAAAGCAAAAAAAAACTGATGAACAAAACAAATGCGACGCAATTGAACAAGATTAACATAAAAAAACATTTGTTCATCTCAAAAAAAGAAGAAGAAATCATTAGATCTATTCTAATATGGTACATTTTGACGATATATAATCATTCACTGGATTATTCCTTCAAATTCGATGCAATTGAACACGATTATCATTAAATACAAAGAAAAGATGAAGAAATGGAAGCTACTGCTGATTTCTAACCTGCACTGCACTGTGAAATCGTTTTTCTTCAAGTCTGAAAACAAATGCGGATGAACAAAACAAATGCGGATGAAGCTTCATCAAATGCGGATGTTTTTACACAAATGCGGATGAGTTTTCACCAATGCGGATGACTTGGCAACAAATGCGGATGACTTGTCAGAAATGTGGATGACTTGTCACAAATGCGGATGACTTGTCAGAAATGCGGATGACTTTTCACCAATGCGGATGACTTGTCATAAATGCGGATGCATTGTCATAAATGCGATGACTTGTCACTAATGCGGATGAATTGTCACAAATGCGGTTGACTTGTCACCAAATGCGGATGACTTGTCACCAATGCTGATGCCTTGACACCAAATGCGGTTGACTTATAAACAAATGCGGGTACTCTAACACAAATGCGGATGATTTGAAGTTAACGCGGATGCATTGAAGTCAAATGCGGATGCCTTGCAAACAAATGCGGATGCTTTGCAAACAATGCGGATTGGCAAAGAAATGCGGTTGTGTTGCAAGAAATGCTTATGAACAGTTGATGAACAAGACTTCAAAAAGAATAGAAAAACATGAACATGGATGATTGCAACCAAAAGGCATGTCCATTGTGATCATGAAAGCAAAAAAAATGCAGATGAACAAAAGAAATGCAACGCAATTCAACAAGATTAACATAAAAAACACTTTTCTTCATCTCAAATCAAGAAGTGAAATCATTAGATCTGTTCTAATATGGTATGATTTGAAGATATATAATCATTCACTGGATTGTTCCTTCATAATTCGATGCAATTGAGCACGACATTAAAAACAAATAAAAGATGAAGAAATGGAAGTACTGCTGATTTCCCGACCTGCACTACAGTGTGAAATCGTTTTTGTTCAAGTGTGAAAACAAATGTGGATGAACAAAACAAATCAGGATGAAGCTTCATCAAAAGCGGATGTGTTATACACAAATTCGGATGACTTGGAACAAATGTGGATGACTTGTCACAAATGCGGATGACTTGTCACAAATGCGGATGACTTGTCACAAATGGGATGACTTGTCACAAATGCGGATGACTTGTCATAAATGTGGATGAGTTGTCACAATTGCGGATGACTTGTCACCAAATGGATGACTTGTCACCACATGCTGATGCCTTGACACGAATACGGTTGACTTATAAACAAATGCGGGTAAGCACAAATGCGGATGCTTTGAATTTAAATGCGGATACATTAAAACCAAATGTGGATACCTTGCAAACAAATGCGGATGCTTTGCAAACAAATGCAAATTGGAAGAAATGCGGATGTGTTGCTAGAAATGCTTATGAACAGGACTTCAAAAACAATAGAAAAATATGAACATAGATGATTGCAACCAACAAGCATGTCCATTGTGATCATGAAAGCAAAAAAAACATAATGCGGACGAACAAAACAAATGCGACACAATTGAACAAGATTAACATTATAAAAAAACATTTGTTCATCTCTAAATCAAGAAGAGAAATCATTAGATCTGTTCTAATATGGTACTATTTGAAGATATGTAATCATTCACTGGATTATTCCTTCAGTATTCGATGCAATTGAACACGATTATCATTAAAAAGAAAGAAAAGATGAAGAAATGGAAGATAGTGTTGATTTCCCGACCTACACTGCAGTGTGAAATCGTTTTCGTTCAAGTCTGAAAACAAATGCGGATGGACAAAACAAATGCGGATGAATTGTCACCAAATGCGGATGACTTGGCAACAAAGGCGGATGACTTGTCACAAATGCGGATGACTTGTCACCAATGCGGATGACTTGTCAACAAATGCGGATGACTTGTCACAAATGCGGATGACTTGTCACAAATGCGGATGACTTGTCACAATTGCGGATGACTTGTCACCAAATGTGGATGACTTGTCACCACATGCGGATTCCTTGACACCAAATACGGTTGACTTATAAACAAATGCGGGTAAGTACAAATGCGGATACTTTGAATTTAAATGCGGATACATTGAAACCAAATGCTGATACCTTGCAATAAATGTGGATGCTTTGCAAACAAATGCATTGGCAAAGAAATGCGGATGTGTTGCAAGAAATGCTTATGAACAGGACTTCAAAACAATAGAAAAACATGAACATGGATGATTGCAACCAACAGGCATGTCCATTGGTGTTCATGAAAGCAAAAAAAACGGATGAACAAAACAAATGCGACGCAATTGAACAAGATTAACATAAAAAAAACATTTGTTCATCTCAAAATCAAGAAGAGAAATCATTAGATCTGTTCTAATATGGTACGATTTGACGATATATAATCATTCACTGGATTATTCCTTCAAAATTTGAAGCAATTAAACACGATTATCATTAAATACAAAGAAAAGATGATGAAATGGAAGATACTGCTGATTTCTCGACCTGCACTGCACTGTGAAGTCGTTTTTCTTCAAGTCTGAACACAAATGCGGATGAACAAAACAAATGCGGATGAAGCGTCATCAAATGCGGATGTTTTATTACACAAATGCGGATGAGTTTTCACCAAATGCGGATGATTGGCAACAAATGCGGATGACTTGTCAGAAATGTGGATGACTTGTCACAAATGCAGATGACTTGTCAGAAATGCGGATGACTTTTCACCAATGTGGATGACTTGTCAAAAATGCGGATGACTTCTCATAAATGTGGATGAGTTGTCACAATTGCGGATGACTTGTCACCAAATGTGGATGACTTGTCACCACATGCTGATGCCTTGACACCAAATACGTTGACTTATAAACAAATGCGCGTAAGCACAAATGCGGATGCTTTGAATTTAAATGCGGATACATTAAAACAATGCGGATACCTTGCAAACAAATGCGGATGCTTTGCAAACAATGCAATTGGAAGAAATGCGGATGTGTTGCAAGAAATGCTTATGAAAGGACTTCAAAGACAATAGAAAAACATGAACATGGATGATTGCAACCACAGGCATGTCCATTGTGATCATGAAAGCAAAAAAACATAATGCGGACGAACAAAACAAATGCGACACAATGAACAAGATTAACATTAAAAAAACATTTGTTCATCTCTAAATCAAGAAGAGAAATCATTAGATCTGTTCTAATATGGTACTATTTGAAGATATGTAATCATTCACTGGATTATTCCTTCAATATTCGATGCAATTGAACACAATTATCATTAAAAAGAAAGAAAAGATGAAGAAATGGAAGCTAGTGTTGATTTCCCGACCTGCACTGCAGTGTGAAATCATTTTTGTTCAAGTCTGAAAACAAATGCGGATGAACAAACAAATGCGCATGAAGCTTCATCAAATGCGGATGTGTTATACACAAATGCGGATGAGTTGTCACCAAATGCGGATGACTTGCAACAAATGCGGATGACTTGTCACAATGCGGATGACTTGTCACCAATGCGGATGACTTGTCAAAATGCGGATGACTTGAACACATGCGGATGACTTGTCACAAATGCGGATGACTTGTCACAAATGCGGATGACTTGTCACAATTGCGGATGACTTGTCACCAAATGTGGATGACTTGTCACCACATGCGGATGCCTTGACACCAAATACGGTTGACTTATAAACAATGCGGGTAAGCACAAATGCGGATGCTTTGAATTAAATGCGGATACATTAAACCAAATGCGGAAACCTTGCAAACAAATGCGGATGCTTTGCAAACAAATGCAAATTGGCAAAGAAATGCGGATGTGTTGCAAGAAATGCTTATGAACGGGACTTCAAAAAATAGAAAAACATGAACATGGATGACTGCAACCAACAGGCATGTCCATTGTGATCATGAAAGCAAAAAAAAACGGATGAACAAAACAAATGCGACGCAATTGAACAAGATTAACATAAAAAACATTTGTTCATCTCAAAATCAAGAAGAGAAATCATTAGATCTCTTCTAATATGGTACGATTTGACGATATATAATAATTCACTGGATTATTCCTTCAAAATTCGATGCAATTGAACACGATTATCATTATATACAAAGAAAAGATGAAGAAATGGAAGCTACTGCTGATTTCTCGACCTGCACTGCAGTGTGAAATCGTTTTTCTTCAAGTCTGAAAACAAATGCGGATGAACAAAACAAATGCGGATGAAGCTTCATCAAATGCGGATGTGATATACACAAATGCGGATGAGTTTTCACCAAATGCCGATGACTTGGCAACAAATGCGGATGACTTGTCACAAGCGGATGACTTGTCACCAATGCGGATGACTTGTCAAAAGAGGATGACTTGGCAACAAATGCGGATGACTTGTCACAAATGCGGATGACTTGTCGCAATTGCGGATGACTTGTCACCAAATGTGGATGACTTGTCACCACATGCGGATGCCTTGACACCAAATACGGTGACTATAATAACATTGCGGGTAAGCACAAATGCGGATGCTTTGAATTTAAATGCGGATACATTGAAACCAAATGCGGATACCTTGCAAACAAATGCGGATGCTTTGCAAACAAATGCAATTGGCAAAGAAATGCGGATGTGTTGCAAGAAATGCCTATGAACAGGACTTCAAAACAATAGAAAAACATGAACATGGATGATTGCAAGCAACAGGCATGTCGATTGTGATCATGAAAGCAAAAAAAAACGGATGAACAAAACAATGCGACGCAATTGAACAAGATTAACATAAAAAAAACATTTGTTCATCTCAAAATCAAGAAGAGAAATCATTAGATCTGTACTAATATGGTACGATTTGACGATATATAATATTCACTGGATTATTCCTTCAAAATTCGATGCAATTGAACACGATTAACATTAAATACAAAGAAAAGATGAAGAAATGGAAGCTACTGCTGATTTCTCGACCTGCACTGCACTGTGAAATCGTTTTTCTTCAAGTCTGGAAACAAATGCGGATGAACAAAACAAATGCGGATGAAGCTTCATCAAATGCGGATGTTTTATTACACAAATGCGGATGACTTGGCAACAAATGTGGATGACTTGTCACAAATGCGGATGACTTGTCACAAATACGGATGACTTGTCACAAATGGGGATGACTTGTCACAAATGTGGATGACTTGTCATAAATGTGGATGAGTTGTCACAAATGCGGATGACTTGTCACAAATGCGGATGACTTGTCACCAAATGCGGATGACTTGTCACCAAATGTGGATGCCTTAAAACCAAATGCGGTTAACTTATAAACAATTGCAGGTACTCTAAGCACAAATGCTAATGCTTTGAAGTTAAGTGCGGATGCATTGAAATAAAATGCGGATACCATGCAAACAAAAGCGGATGCTTTGCAAACAAATGCAGATTGGAAAAGAAATGCGGATGTGTTGCAAGAAATCCTTATGAACAGTCGATAACAGGACTTCAAAAAGAATAGAAAACATGAACATGGATGCTTACAACCAAGAGGCATGTCCATTGTGATCATGAAAGCAAAAAAAAAGAAAACGGATGAACAAAACAAATTCGACACAATTGAAAGATTAACATAAAAAAAACATCTGTTCGTCTCAAAATCAAGAAGAGATATCATTAGATTGTTCTAATATGGTACGATAAGAAGATATATAATCATTCACTGGATTATTCCTTCAAAATTCAATGCAATTGAACACGACTATCATTAAAAGAAGAAAAGATGAAGAAATGACGCTACTGCTGATTTCCCGACCTGCACTGCAGTGTGAAATCGTTTTTGTTCATGTCTGAAAACAAATTCGGATGAACAAAACAAATCGGATGAAGCTTCATCAAATGCGGATGTGTTTACACAAATGCGGATGAGTTGTCACCAAATGCGGATGACTTGGCAACAAATGCGGATGACTTGTCAAAAATGCGGATGACTTGTCATAAATGCGGATGACTTGTCACAAATGCGGACGACTTGTCACAAATGCAGATGACTTGTCACAAATGCGGATGACTTGTCACCAAATGCGGATGACTTGTCACCAAATGCGGATGCCTTGACACCAAACGCGGTTGACTTATAAACAAATGCGGGTACTCTAAGCAAAAATGCAGATGCTTTGAAGTTAAAAGCGGATGCATTGAAAGAAATGCGGATGCCTTGCAAACAAATGTGGATGCTTTGCAAACAAATGCAGATTGGCAAAGTAATGCGGATGTGTTACAAGAATGCTTATGAACAGGATTTCAAAAAGAATAGAAAAACATGAACATGGATGATTGCAACCAACAGGCATGTCCATTGTGATCATGAAAGAAAAAAAAATGCAGATGGACAAAACAAATGCGACGCAATTGAACAATATTAACATCAAAAAAACATTTGTTCATCTCAAATCAAGAAGAGAAATCATTAGATCTGTTCTAATATGGTGTGATTTGAAGATATATAATCATTCACTGGATTATTCCTTCAAAATTCGATGGAATTGAACACGATTATCATTAAAACAAAGAAACGATAAAGAAATGGAAGCTACTGCTGATTTCCCAACCTACACTGCAGTGTAAAATTGTTTTTGTTCAACTCTGAAAAAAAATGCAGACGAACAAAACAAATGCGGGTGAAGCTTCATCAAATGCGGATGTTTTATACACAAATGCGGATGAGTTGTCACCAAATGCGGATGACTTGGCAACAAATGCGGATGACTTGTCGCAAATACAGATGACTTGTCAGAATGCGGATGACTTGCACAAATGCGGATGACTTGTCATAAATGCGGATGACTTGTCACAAATGCGGATGAATTGTCACCAATGCGGATGACTTGTCACAAATGCGGATGACTTGTCACTAATGCGGATGACTTGTCACCGAATGCGGATGCCTTGACACCAAATGTGGTTGACTTATAAACAAACACGGGTACTCTAAGCACAAATGCGGATGCATTGGAATCAAATGCGGATGCTTTGCAAATAAATGCAGATGCTTTGCAAACAAATGCCGATTGGCAAAGAAATGCGAATGTGTTGCAAGAAATCCATATGAACAGTTCATGAACAGGACTTCAAAAAGAATAGAAAAACATGAACGTGGATGATTGCAACCAACAGGCATGTCCATTGTGATAATGAAAGCAAAAAAAATGCGGATGAACAAAACGAATGCGAGGCAATTGAACAAGGTTAACATAAAAAACATTTGATCATCTCAAAACCAAGAAGAGAAATCATTAGATCTGTTCTACTATGGTACGACTTGAAGATATATAATCATTCACTGGATTATTCCTTCAAAATTCATTGCAGTTGAACACGATTATCATTAAAAACAAAATAAAAGATGAATAAATGGAAGCTACTGCTGTTTTCCCGACGTGCACTGCAGTGTGAAATCGCTTTTGTTCAGGTGTGAAAACAAATGCGGATGAACAAAACAAATGTGGATGAAGCTTCATCAAATGCGGATGTTTTATACACAAACACGGATGAGTTGTCACCAAATGCGGATGACTTGGCAACAAATGCGGATGACTTGTCAGAAATGCGGATGACTTGTCACAAATGCGGATGACTTGTCACAAATGCGGACGACTTGTCACAAATGCGGATGACTTGTCACAAATGCGGATGACTTGTCACCAAATGCGGATGACTTGTCACCAAATGTGGATGCCTTAAAACCAAAGCGGTTAACTTATAAACAATTGCAGGTACTCTAAGCACAAATGCGGATGCTTTGAAGTTAAGTGCGGATGCATTGAAATAAAATGCGGATGCCATGCAAACAAAAGCGGATGCTTTGCAAACAAATGCAGATTGGCAAAGAAATGCGGATGTGTTGCAAGAAATGCTTATGAACAGTTGAGTAACAGGACTTCAAAAAGATTAGAAAAACATGAACATGGATGATTAGAGTTGAAGGATCAGCGGAATAAGAATAGGAATTAGACAAATTGTAGCAAGAAGTCGATGCTTGTATGCACTAAGAGCACATACGGTTATAGCGAGAGAATATATTTCTGATTCAAGGAATGTTAATAGATATGGAATGTTTCTAATCAAATCATTCAAATCATTCATTCATTCGATTATTACAATAGGTTGACACTCCTTATATAGAGTGCAATCGCTGCTGTTATCACGGGAAGTGACAACTGGCAAATCTAATACAAAAATAACTAACTCTTAACAAACTACTGAATGTTCACAACTACTGAGAACATATCAGAGTGTTAAGTACAGAATATAAAACTACTGATTAGAAAGTACTGAAACTACAACGACTGAAGAACAAGCTCTTCAGTCGTTTTCAACTACTGAAACTAGAAATATAAAACTACTGATATCACACTACTGAAGAAGTACTCTTCAGCAGTTGTGACAAACTACTGAGGCTTCAGTACTTGATCTTCAGACTTTGACCTTCAGATGTTTCATCAGCTGATGACTTCAGTAGATATCATCAGCTGATGTCTTCAGTCTTTGTCTTCAGACTTTGTACATCAGTTGTTGATCTTCAGCACTTGTAAACTCTTCAGCTGTTGTACTTCAGTACTTTGGTCTTTCAGCTTCAGCACTTGTGTTCTTCAGCTGTTGTACTTCAGCACTTTAGTTCTTCAGCTGTTGAAGTCTTCAGCACTTGATCTTCAGCTGTTGAAGTCTTCAGCACTTGTCAAACTGCTGATGAGGCTTTCAGCAGTTGTTGTGATACCATGTGGGACTTAGAGGTTTTCTCATCTTGGCTCATTGGTTCTTTTGGTCCAACACGGATGACTTGTCACCAAATGCGGATGACTTGTCACAAATGTGGATGCCTTAAAACCAAATGCGGTTAACTTATAAACAATGCAGGTACTCTAATCACAAATGCGGATGCTTTGAAGTTAAGTGCGGATGCATTGAAATAAAATGCGGATGCCATGCAAACAAAAGCGGATGCTTTGCAAACAAATGCATATTGGCAAAGAAATGCGGATGTGTTGCAAGAAATGCTTATGAACAGTTGAGTAACAGGACTTCAAAAAGAATAGAAAAACATGAACATGGATGATTACAACCAAGGGGCATGTCCATTGTGATCATGAAAGCAAAAAAAAAAAAGAAAAAACGGATGAACAAAACAAATTCGACGCAATTGAACAAGATTAACATAAAAAAACATTTGTTCGTCCCAAAATCAAGAAGAGATATCATTAGATTTGTTCTAATATGGTACGATATGAAGATATATAATCATTCACTGGATTATTCCTTCAAAGTTCGATGCAATTGAACACGACTATCATTAAAAAGAAAGAAAAGATGAAGAAATGGACGCTACTGCTGATTTCCCGACGTGCACTGCAGTGTGAAATCGTTTTTGTTCATGTCTGAAAACAAATGCGGATGAACAAAACAAATCGGATGAAGCTTCATCAAATGCGGATGTGTTATACACAAATGCGGATGAGTTGTCACCAAATGCGGATGACTTGGCAACAAATGCGGATGACTTGTCAAAAATGCGGATGACTTGTCATTAATGCGAATGACTTGTCACAAATGCGGACGACTTGTCACAAATGCAGATGACTTGTCACAAATGCGAATGACTTGTCACCAAATGCGGATAACTTGTCACCAAATGCGGATGCCTTGACACCCAATGCGGTTGACTTATAAACAAATGCGGGTACTCTAAGCACAAATGCGGATGCTTTGAAGTTAAATGCGGATGCATTGAGTGAAATGCGGATGCCTTGAAAACAAATGTGGATGCTTTGCAAACAAATGCGGATGGCAAAGTAATGCGGATGTGTTACAAGAAATGCTTATGAACTGTTGTGAACAGGATTTCAAAAGAATTGAAAAACATGAACATGGATGATTGCAACCAACAAGCATGTCCATTGTGATTATGAAAGAAAATAAAATGCAGATGGACAAAACAAATGCGACGCAATTGAACAATATTAACATAAAAAAACATTTGTTCATCTCAAAATCAAGAACACAAATCATTAGATCTGTTCTAATATGGTATGATTTGTAGATATATAATCATTCACTGGATTATTCCTTCAAAATTTGATGGAATTGAACACTATTATCATTAATAACAAAGAAAAGATAAAGAAATGGAAGCTACTGCTGATTTCCCGAGCTACACTGCAGTGTGAAATCGTTTTTGTTCAACTCTGAAAAAAAATGCAGACGAACAAAACAAATGCGGGTGAAGCTTCATCAAATGCGGATGTGTTATACACAAATGCGGATGAGTTGTCACCAAATGCGGATGACTTGGCAACAAATGCGGATGACTTGTCATAAATGCGGATGACTTGTCACACATGCGGATGACTTGGCACAAATGTGGATGACTTGTCATCAATGTTGATGACTTGCACAAATGCGGATGACTCGTCACAGATGCGGATGACTTGTCACAAATGCGGATGACTTGTCACCAAGTGTGGATGACTTGTCACCAAATGCGGATGCCTTGACACCAAATGCGGTAAACTTATAAACAAATGCGGGTACTCTAAGCACAAATACGGATGCTTTGAAGTGAAATGTGGATGCATTGAAATCAGATACGGATGCCTTGCAAACAAATGCGGATGCCTTGCAAACAAACGCGGATGCTTTGCAAACAAATGCGTATTGGTAAAGAAATGCGGATGTGTTGCAAGAAATGCTTATGAACAGTTGATGAACAGGACATCAAAAAGAATAGAAAAACATGAACTTGGATGATTGCAACCAACAGGCATGTCCATTGTGATCATGAAAGAAAAAAAATAAGGATGAACAAAACAAATGCGACGCAACTGAACAAGATTAACATAAAAAAGACATTTGTTCATCTCAAAATCAAGAAGAGAAATCACTAAATTTGTTCTAATATGGTACGATTTGAAGATATATATTCATTCACTGGATTATTCCTTCAAAATTCGATGCAATTGAACACGATTATCATTAAAAACGTAGAAAAGATGAAGAAATAGAAGCTACTGCTGATTTCCCGAGCTGGACTGTAGTGTGAAATCCTTTTTGTTCAAGTCTGAAAACAAATGCGGATGAACAAAACAAATGCGGATGAAGCTTCATCAAATACGGATGTGTTATACACAAATGCGGATGAGTTGTCACCAAATGTAAATGACTTGGCAAAAAATGCGGATGACTTGTCACAAATGCGGATGACTTGTCACAAATGCGGATGACTTCTCACAAATGCGGATGACTTGTCATAAATGCGGATGAATTGTCACAAATGCGGATGACTTGTCACAAATGCGGATGACTTGTCACAAATGCGGATGACTTGTCACCAAATACGGATGAGTTATCACCAAATGCGGATGCCTTGACACCAAATGCGGTTGACTTATAAAAAAATGCGGGTGCTCTAAGCACAAATGCAGATGATTTTTAATTTAAATGCGGATACATTGAAATAAAATGTGGATGCCTTGCAAACAAATGCGGATGCTTTGCAAACAAATGCGGATTGGCAAAGGAATGCGGATTGTTGGACCAAAAGAACCAATGATCCTGATCAGAAAAACCTCTAAGTCCCACAGACATCACAACAATTGCTGAAGACTTGATCAGCTGTTTGACAAAGTCTAAAGACTTCAACAACTGAAGACTAAAGTACTGAAGACTTCAACAGCTGAAGACCAAAGTCTGAAGATCAACAGCTGAAGACTAAAGTACTGAAGACTTCAACAACTGAAGACTAAAGTATTGAAGACTTCAACAGCTGAAGACCAAAGTCTAAAGATCAATAGCTGAAGAACAAAGTACTAAAGATCAACAGCTGAAGTACAAAGACTGAAGACATCAGCTAATGACAACAGCTGAAGTCTTTAGAGTTTGTTACAACAGCTGATGAAACATTCTTCAGTTGTTGTGATGGTTTCCTTTCAGTAGTTTTCTTTTTGTTTCAGTATTTGTAAAATGACTGAAAAGCATGTTCTTCAGTCGTTGTAGTTTCAGTAGTTTTCTTTTCAGTGGTTGTAGTGACAGTTAACACTTAGTATTTTTGTAAGAAGATGTCAGCTGTTTTGACATCTTCAGTAGTTGTGTTAACTTTCAGTAGTTTGAATAATTCTGTTAGATGTCACTATCAAATGACATCAGCAGACGTCACATCTCCTATATAAGGAATGTTCCACCACGACATTCCTATATAAGGGATGATTGACCTGATTGTAAGTGTGACATTGTGTCACCACGAAAGCGCGTATTGAATGAAATCTTTGATTTGCAGAATTCTTTCTATAATCGTTTGTTCTTACTTTGAATATCAACTGTATTCTTGTGAATTGTCTAATTCATTGTTTGATTTCCACTGTAATACTCTCTAATCAATCAAACGTAGATCACTGATCCTATCAATTGGTATCAGAGCTGGTTAATCATTGATCGATCTAACAATTGATCATTGAAACTGCTAATCGATATATGCATTTGATTGAATGGCATATTTGCAAGAATTGGTTATAGTTAAATTGAATTTCTGCTACTTTCGTTTTATTGCTTTCTGTTTTCTCTTGGTTCAGTTTGGTCTGTTGTGTTCTGTTCTAAATCTATTAAAACTTAATTGATTTTGGTTGAATCTAAGAATGACTAATCCTTCTAATGACCCTCACAACACCGGTTCCTCAACCAAGCCTCCGATGCTGGTTAGGACTGAGTATAACATATGGCAACGAAGAATGCTTCATAACCTGTCTGTTAACAGTTCAGGTTGTTGGACATCAGTGGTACATGGTCCACATAAGCCTATGGTGAACAATCCGGAAACCAATCAAATGGTTCAGAAGAAGAAGGAACAATACTCAGATGAAGATCGGAAACTTTTTGAGATTGATGCTAAAGCGCATGGAATTCTGGCCATGGCATTGCCGAATGAAATCTATTCAGGGCTTATGCATCATGAAACTGCTTATGATCTCTGGAATGCACTGAAGGAACAATTCGGTGGAACTGATGAGGTCTTAGCAAACAACAGAAAAATCCTTGCCCAACAATATGAAACATTCTCTCATAGGAAGGGTGAGACACTAACTCAACAGTTTGAGCGTTTTTCCTGGTTGATATCTGAGCTAAAAATCATCAAACATGAATATACCAATAGCCAGATGAACAACAGATTCCTTAGATCACTGCCTGAGAGATGGGACACATACACTATTGTCCTACGCTCCAGTGCAATTCTGGATAAACTATCCCTCACCCAACTTCATGGGAAACTGCTTACATTTGAGAGAGAAATAGAGCAGAAAAGGAAACTGGCATCATCAGAAAAGCTCACTGATGACCTTGTACCAGGGAACACTGCCTTGGTTGGTCATGAGTCAAAATATGCTGCATCTGAAAGTAATTATGATGAGTATATAGATTTCTCTTCAAACAGTTCACATCATGCATTTGTTGGTGTTGATAGTCACTCAGGCTGTAATAGTGACAATTTATGTTTTATCATGGATGATTTGAAAGGAATAGCTGATGATGATCTAGAAGAGATGGATATTCTGACCCAAATGGCCTTGATTAATATCAGATCTCAGAAGTTCTACAAGAGGACTGGCAGGAAATTTCTAGGACTCTCTGGCAAAACCAAAGTTGGTTTTGACAAGAGTAAGTTGAGGTGTCACAAATGCCAAAGGCTTGGACACTTTGCAAGAGAGTGTAGATCATCTGGATCTAACTCCTCTGCACCCTTTTTGACTTTTCCAAGCACTAGTCCACAAAACAAGGGGCAATAACCTGCTAGTTCCGGTCATCATTCACAACCTGTTTCACCTGCATATTTTGTCCCTCAGGGTCCAATGTCATATCCGTATCCCTGCTATTACATGCCTCAGCTTCAAGTTCCTACTGCACAACAACCACAAGCATTACCTGAGCCTCTACCATCTCAATCACAACCTCATCACAGCTTTTTCACCCTTGGTAATGCTGACTGGAGCAGTTTACCAGATGATCTCTCTGGTATTGAGCAATTATTTACTGTGATGGTCAACATGGTGGTGAACATCATTTTGGGAATCTAGCTCTCATGGCCTGGAATCTACTGAGGGTTCTTGCTCCAATGCATCTTCTTCACAGGTAACCAGGTATCTTCTGAGGCTAAGGCCAAGCTTTGTTCTGAATCTTGCATAGATGCATTTGTCTCTATTAGAGAAGCAAATGTAGCTGTAATTAATAAAAATCTAGAGCTTGAGCAAACTATTTCCAAAAGAAAAGCTGAATATGAGTCTGTCCTTAAGGACAGAGATAATGAGATTTATAAGTTTAAATGCCAATTAAATGATGAAAAGGCTAAGCTAGAGGTCATTCTTGAGAACCATAAGGAACTCAAAGAAAAACTTGCAGTTACCCAAGTTGGGTGTGACCGCTGGGTGTCATCCTGCAAGGGATTTCAAATGCTGCTCAGTAAGCAATCTGCTTCGAATGTGAAGTTTGGAATTGGTTATAACCATATTGCACCTCTAACAGATGTTACTCCAAAACCAATAGTAAAATCTGAAAGTGAAAGCAATCTCCAAACCACATTATCATGTGCATCATCCACAAGTGATCTCCCAAAATCACAAGATGAAATAAGGGTTGATACCTCAACAAGTCAATTGGCTGATGGGTTAACTACTGATAAGCACATGAAGCTGAGTATTTCAGATGTTGTCCCTCAAAGTAACAACTTAGTACTGAAGGGCAAGTTACAACAACTGAAAAGCATTTCAAATCAGCTGAAATAAATGGATTAACAACTGCTGACAATAAACAGCTGAAGAACAACTCTTCAGTTGTTACAGATTCTTCAGTACTGAACAAAATTACTGAAAGGAGGAATGTACTGAAGAGCACACCTTCAGTAGTTTCTTCATCAGCAGTTGATCAATCCAAGATGAAGAATAAGCCATGTGAAATATATGGTAAATTCAATCATCTTTCTGATGAATGTTGGTACAGAAAGGGTTCCAAACTCAACAGAGATAAGCTCATTAAAATCCAGATGGATGAAATGAAAACAGAGTTTGAGACCAAGTTTGTACCGCAATCATTCCATTGTGATAAACCCAAGCCTTCAACCAAATTCAAAAAGAAGGATAAGGTTAATCACAAAACAGCTGATGGTGCTCCTCATGATAAACATCAGACTAAGTTTATTAATTTTAAGGAGGAAATGGTGGATCACAGGAACTCATCAAACACAAGTACTGATATGTCAAAAGATGAAGAAATGGAAGTACTGCTGATTTCCCAACCTGCATTACAATGTGAAATCGTTTTTGTTCAAGTCTGAAAACAAATATGGATGAACAAAACAAATCAGGATGAAGCTTCATCAAATGCGGATGTGTTATACACTAATGCGGATGACTTGGCAACAAATGTGGATGACTTGTCACAAATGCGGATGACTTGTCACAAATGCGGATGACTTGTCACAAATGGGGATGACTTGTCACAAATGCGGATGACTTGTATAAATCTGGATGAGTTGTCACAATTGCGGATGACTTGTCACCAAATATGGATGACTTGTCACCACATGCTGATGCCTTGAAACCAAATACGGTTGAGTTATAAACAAATGCGGGTAAGCACAACTGCGGATGCTTTCAATTTAAATGCAGATACATTAAAACCAAATGCGGATACCTTGCAAACAAATGCGGATGCTTTGCAAACAAATGCAAATTGGCAAAGAAATGCGGATGTGTTGCAAGAAATGCCTATGAACAGGACTTCAAAAACAATAGAAAAACATGAACATGGATGATTGCAACCAACAGGCATGTCCATTGTGATCATGAAAGCAAAAAAAAAAAACGGATGAACAAAACAAATGCGACGCAATTGAACAAGATTCACATCAAAAAAAACATTTGTTCATCTCAAAATCAAGAAGAGAAATCATTAGATCTCTTCTAATATGGTACGATTTGACGATATATAATCATTCACTGGATTATTCCTTCAAAATTCGATGCAATTGAACACGATTATCATTAAATAAAAAGAAAAGATGATGAAATGGAAGCTACTGCTAGTTTCTCGACCTGCACTGCACTGTGAAATCGTTTTTCTTCAAGTCTGAAAACAAATGCGGATGAACAAAACAAATGCGGATGAAGCTTCATCAAATGCGGATGTTTTATTACACAAATGAGGATGAGTTTTCACCAAATGCGGATGACTTGGCAACAATGCGGATGACTTGTCAGAAATGCGATGACTTGTCACAAATGCGGATGACTTGTTAGAAATGCGGATGACTTTTCACGAATGCGGATGACTTGTCACAAATGCGGATGCATTGTCACAAATGCGGATGACTTGTCACAATTGCGGATGACTTGTCACCAAATGTGGATGACTTGTCACCACATGCGGATGCCTTGACACCAAATACGGTTGACTTATAAACAAATGCGGGTAAGCAGAAATGCGGATGCTTTGAATTTAAATGCGGATACATTGAAACCAAATGTGGATACCTTGCAAACAATGTGGATGCTTTGCAAAGAAATGCAAATTGGCAAAGAAAGGCGGATGTGTTGCAAGAAATTCCTATGAACAGGACTTAAAAAACAATAGAAAAACATGAACATGGATGATTGCAACCAACAGGCATGTCCATTGTGATCATGAAAGCAAAAAAAAACGGATGAACAAAACAAATGCGACGCAATTGAACAAGATTAGCATAAAAAAACATTTGTTCATCTCAAAATCAAGAAGAGAAATCATTAGATCTGTTCTAATATGGTACGATTTGACGATATATAATAATTCACTGGATTATTCCTTCAAAATTCGATGCAATTGAACACGATTATCATTAAATACAAAGAAAAGATGAAAAAATGGAAGCTACTGCTGATTTCTCGACCTGCACTGCAGCGTGAAATCGCTTTTCTTCAAGTCTGAAAACAAATGCGGATGAACAAAAAAATGCGGATGAAGCTTCATCAAATGCGGATGTTTTATTACACAAATGCGGATGAGTTTTCACCAAATGCGGATGACTTGGCAACAAATGCGGATGACTTGTCAGAGATGTGGATGACTTGTCACAAATGCGGATGACTTGTCAGAAATGCGGATGACTTTTCACCAATGCGGATGACTTGTCACAAATGCGGATGCATTGTCATAAATGCGGATGACTTGTCACTAATGCGGATGACTTGTCACAAATGCGGTTGACTTGTCACCAAGTGCAGATGACTTGTCACCAAATGCGGATGCCTTGACACCAATGCGGTTGACTTATAAATAAATGCGGGTACTCTAAGCACAAATGCGCGGATGATTTGAAGTTAAACGCGGATGCATTGAAATCAAATGCGGATGCCTTGCAAACAAATGTGGATGCTTTGCAAACAAATGCGGATTGGCAAAGAAATGTGGTTGTGTTGCAAGAAATGCTTATGAACAGTTGATGAACAAGACTTCAAAAAGAATAGAAAAACATGAACATGGATGATTGCAACCAAAAGGCATGTCCATTGTGATCATGAAAGCAAAAAAAATGCGGATGAACAAAAGAAATGCAACGCAATTCAACAAGATTAACATAAAAAACATTTGTTCATCTCAAAATCAAGAAGTGAAATCATTAGATCTGTTCTAATATAGTATGATTTGAAGATATATAATCATTCACTGGATGGTTCCTTCAAAATTCAATGCAATTGAGCACGTCATTAAAAACAAATAAAAGATGAAGAAATGGAAGTACTGCTGATTTCCCAACCTGCATTACAGTGTGAAATCGTTTTTGTTCAAGTCTGAAAACAAATGCGGATGAACAAAACAATCAGGATGAAGCTTCATCAAATGCGGATGTGTTATACACAAATGCGGATGACTTGGCAACAAATGTGGATGACTTGTCACAAATGCGGATGACTTGTCACAAATACGGATGACTTGTCACAAATGGGGATGACTTGTCACAAATGCGGATGACTTGTCACAAATGTGGATGAGTTGTCACAAATGCGGATGACTTGTCACAAATGCGGATGACTTGTCACCAAATGCGGATGACTTGTCACCAAATGTGGATGCCTTAAAACCAAATGCGGTTAACTTATAAACAATTGCAGGTACTCTAAACACAAATGCTAATGCTTTGAAGTTAAGTGCGGATGCATTGAAATAAAATGCGGATGCCATGCAAACAAAAGCGGATGCTTTGCAAACAAATGCAGATTGGAAAAGAAATGCAGATGTGTTGCAAGAAATCCTAATGAACAGTCGAGTAACAGGACTTCAAAAAGAATAGAAAAACATGAACATGGATGGTTACAACCAAGAGGCATGTCCATTGTGATCATGAAAGCAAAAAAAAAAAGAAAAACGGCTGAACAAAACAAATTCGACGCAATTGAACAAGATTAACAAAAAAAAACATCTGTTCGTCTCAAAATCAAGAAGAGATATCATTAGATTTGTTCTAATATGGTACGATATGAAGATATATAATCATTCACTGGATTATTCCTTCAAAATTCAATGCAATTGAACACGAATATCATTAAAAAGAAAGAAAAGATGAAGAAATGGACGCTACTGCTGATTCCCGACCTGCACTGCAGTGTGAAATCGTTTTTGTTCATGTCTGAAAACAAATGCGGATGAACAAAACAAATCGGATGAAGCTTCATCAAATGCGGATGTGTTATACACAAATGCGGATGAGTTGTCACCAAATGCGGATGACTTGGCAACAAATGCGGATGACTTGTCAAAAATGCGGATGACTTGTCATAAATGCGGATGACTTGTCACAAATGCGGACGACTTGTCACAAATGCAGATGACTTGTCACAAATGCGGATGACTTGTCACCAAATGCGGATGACTTGTCACCAAATGCGGATGCCTTGACACCAAATGCGGTTGACTTATAAACAAATGCGGGTACTCTAAGCGAAAATGCAGATGCTTTGAAGTTAAAAGCGGTTGCATTGAAAGAAATGCGGATGCCTTGCAAACAAATGTGGATGCTTTGCAAACAAATGCAGATTGGCAAAGTAATGCGGATGTGTTACAAGAAATGCTTATGAACAGGATTTCAAAAAGAATAGAAAAACATGAACATGGATGATTGCAACCAACAGGCATGTCCATTGTGATCATGAAAGAAAAAAAAATGCAGATGGACAAAACAAATGCGACGCAATTGAACAATATTAACATCAAAAAAAACATTTGTTCATCTCAAAATCAAGAAGAGAAATCATTAGATCTGTTCTAATATGGTATGATTTGAAGATATATAATCATTCACTGGATTATTCCTTCAAAATTCGATGGAATTGAACACGATTATCATTAAAAACAAAGAAACGATAAAGAAATGGAAGCTACTGCTGATTTCCCGACCTATACTGTAGTGTAAAATTGTTTTTGTTCAACTCTGAAAAAAAATGCAGACGAACAAAACAAATGCGGGTGAAGCTTCATCAATGCGGATGTTTTATACACAAATGCGGATGAGTTGTCCCCAAATGCGGATGACTTGGCAACAAATGCGGATGACTTGTCGCAAATACAGATGACTTGTCAGAATTGCGGATGACTTGCACAAATGCGGATGACTTGTCATAAATGCGGATGACTTGTCACAAATGCGGATGAATTGTCACCAATGCGGATGACTTGTCACAAATGCGGATGACTTGTCACTAAATGCGGATGACTTGTCACGAATGCGGATGCCTTGACACCAAATGCGGTTGACTTATAAACAAACACGGGTACTCTAAGCACAAATGCGGATGCATTGAAATCAAATGCGGATGCTTTGCAAATAAATGCAGATGCTTTGCAAACAAATGCCGATTGGCAAAGAAATGTGAATGTGTTGCAAGAAATCCATATGAACAGTTCATGAACAGGACTTCAAAAAGAATAGAAAAACATGAACGTGGATGATTGCAACCAACAGGCATGTCCATTGTGATAATGGAAGCAAAAAAAATGCGGATGAACAAAACAAATGTGAGGCAATTGAACAAGGTTAACATAAAAAACATTTGATCATCTCAAAACCAAGAAGAGAAATCATTAGATCTGTTCTACTATGGTACGACTTGAAGATATATAATCATTCACTGGATTATTCCTTCAAAATTCATTGCAGTTGAACACGATTATCATTAAAAACAAATAAAAGATGAAGAAATGGAAGTTACCGTTTTTCCCGACGTGCACTGCAGTGTGAAATCGCTTTTGTTCAGGTATGAAAACAAATGCGGATGAACAAAACAAATGTGGATGAAGCTTCATCAAATGCAGATGTTTTATACACAAACACGGATGAGTTGTCACCAAATGCGGATGACTTGGCAACAAATGCGGATGACTTGTCAGAAATGCGGATGACTTGTCACAAATGCGGATGACTTGTCACAAATGCGGACGACTTGTCACAAATGCGGATGACTTGTCACAAATGCGGATGACTTGTCACCAAATGCAGATGACTTCTCACCAAATGTGGATGCCTTAAAACCAAATGCGGTTAACTTATAAACAATTGCAGGTACTCTAAGCACAAATGCGGATGCTTTGAAGTTAAGTGCGGATGCATTGAAATAAAATGCGGATGCCATGTAAACAAAAGCGGATGCTTTGCAAACAAATGCAGATCGGCAAAGAAATGCGGATGTGTTGCAAGAAATGCTTATGAACAGTTGAGTAACAGGACTTCAAAAAGAATAGAAAAACATGAACATGGATGATTAGAGTTCAAGGATCAGCGGAATAAGAATAGGAATTAGACAAATTGTAGCAAGAAGTCGATGCTTGTATGCATTAAGAGCACATACGGTTATAGCGAGAATATATTTCTGATTCAAGGAATGTTTATAGATATGGAATGTTTCTAATCAAATCATTCAAATCATTCATTCATTCGATTATTACAATAGGTTGACACTCCTTATATAGAGTGCAATCGCTGCTGTTATCACGGGAAAGTGACAACTGGCAGATCTAATACAAAAATAACTAACTCTTAACAACTACTGAAATGTTCACAACTACTGAGAACATATCAGAGTGTTAAGTACATAATATAAAACTACTGATTAGAAACTACTGAAACTACAACGACTGAAGAGCAAGCTCTTCAGTCGTTTTCAAAACTACTGAAACTAGAAATATAAAACTACTGATATCACAACTACTGAAGAAGTACTCTTCAGCAGTTGTGACAAACTACTGAGGCTTCAGTACTTGATCTTCAGACTTTGACCTTCAGATGTTTCATCAGCTGATGACTTCAGTAGATATCATCAGCTGCTGTCTTCAGTCTTTGTCTTCAGACTTTGTACATCAGTTGTTGATCTTCAGCACTTGTAAACTCTTCAGCTGTTGTACTTCAGTACTTTGGTCTTTCAGCTTCAGCACTTGTGTTCTTCAGCTGTTGTACTTCAGCACTTTCGTTCTTCAGCTGTTGAAGTCTTCAGCACTTGATCTTCAGCTGTTGAAGTCTTCAGCACTTGTCAAACTGCTGATGAGGCTTTCAGCAGTTGTTGTGATACCATGTGGGACTTAGAGGTTTTCTGATCTTGGCTCATTGGTTCTTTTGGTCCAACAACTCCCCCTGAACCAATGCAGCCAAAACCTCTAAATTATTTATTATCCCACTTATTGTTGGCAAAGTGTTGGTCTTTTTCCTTCTTGATCAGTAGAGAAGATGACCCATGTATGCTCCGGCCTGGGAAGAAATCTCAGATATTTGTTTGGCAGGGTATGAATGGGAACTCTGTTTTGGGGAACTGGACACAGAGTTGGTTATCCCATTCATGAGATTTACTTCCCCATAATGAGTCTGTATGACTCTCGAACATAGGCCTCAAGGAGAACAACTTGTTCCACCTGAGAGAGTTCTTCTACTCCTCCTTCGAAGAAGAACTCTGGACCATAGTACTCTGATAAGTACTTCATGGTCCTGCCATTTTTCAGCTCCACCGTAGTTACCTCCCTATATACATTTTCATCAGGATGGTTGCCTTCAAGGAGTAACTGGAGCTCATTCTTCTGGATGTCTTCAAGCTTTTTATATAACAAACCCTTCTTAATCATCTTATTTTCTATTAAAGCTTGAGGGGTCTTCTTTGCTTGGTGAGCTTTCTTGAATTCATCAATGATTTCCCAAGGTGAGACTACAATGGCCAACATGATGGTAGAATCTATTGTTTTTCTGACCTGGCCATTGTATCTGTGTGGAATAGTTCTTTTATGGATTCTAGAGCTCACCCTGGGGTCTGGCCATACTCTCACTCTCTCCTTCTGATACTGAAAAGTGTGCCTGAGAGTGTACAGCCTTTGAGCATGCCCTTTCATGGCTTGAATAGATGATGACTGAGGAAATTCCTTGTCAACCATCTTCAACAGTTGCTCATCGTGCTGTTTCTGCTGTTCTTCTTCTTCTATCTTGACTCTGACCATTTCCCTTTGAGAGTCAGGTGTGATCATGGGTTGACTTCGGGGTTTTGGTAGCTTTAGAACAGCAGAGAGTGGCAGACTATCATCTTCATCCTCCTCTTCTTCTTCTTCTTCTTCCATCCTCAGCACCCTTCTCCTCCTTCTAGGTGCATCACTGGATGATGGTTGGGTTGGTGAAGGAATTGGTTTTGAAGAATGAGGATGTTTGGATTTTGGCTTAGAGATTGGTTGGGAGATTTGAGGGGTAGGCTCTGTTTGAGTGGGTGGAAGGGAAGGTTGATCCAGCATCTTTGTAGTAAGTTTCGCCTTTGTGAGTTTAGCCATCTCCAAACTTTTACCAGCCCCAGCCTCATCAAGGGCTTCCACAATAATCCCTTTGTTGAATTGCTCAGACAGACAGATTCTGGTGGCTATAGCCAGAATGTTGTCCTGGTCCATGCGCGAATCTCCATTAACGATCTTCCTAAGTATTTTGCAATGAAGCGAATCATTATTTCCAATCTCTCTTTTTCAAGAGCATCATACCCAGCCCATCGGTTTGTATCTCTTGCACTTCCAACCTTCTCATCTCACTATCCAGTGTGGCTGTATCAAACCCTTGCCTGAAGAGTTGTTCAATTATTTTATCCATGGATCGGTTGTGTGTAGTATCAGCTTCTTTTACCAGCTCCTCCAAGGATTTGTCTTCAGCAATATGATCATCAGCACTTTTCTTTCGCTTGTAAGTGAGCAGTGGTTGCTTTTCTTTCTCCTCCTCTTGGGCGTGCTTCTCTTCCTTCTTTTCCTCTGTTATTTTCCTCTTCTTTTCTTTCACTGCAGTACTCTCCCCCTTTTTGGATGCATTGGAGGAAGGGGTTTGTACCACAGAAAGTGTCTTTTGCATTGCAGCATCAATCAGGGGTTGTAAAGTTGAGGAAAGCCTCTCATCAATGGCTTTAGTCACAATATCAGTGATTATGGTGTGATGAGAGGGAGGGAATTTTGAAGTACAGCACCTATTTGCTCAGGAGGGTTCTGTTCCTGAGAAATAGGGCCTGAAGCAGAGGCAGGTGGTTGAGTTTGTTGTGGCTCAATGTTTGGGGAACCTTCAAGTGAAGGTGCCATCTATGGGTTGGTAGAGGCAGATGGTCTTTCTCCTTGTGAGAGTTGGTCAAGTAGGTTTTGCAGCCTACTGACTTTCTCTTCAAGGATTGTATTCTGGGTAAGAACATCATAGAAAAAGCCCAGGTCATCATCAGCCGAAGCTGAATCATCTGACCTCCTGCTTGGAGCAGGATTTACATGCACTGGGTGTAGACCAGTTGTTGCATGTGCCCCTTGTGCTTGGTACTGGGGACTTCCAGCCTCAGGACAGTGTCCATCATCAGCTGTTGCGTCTAGTGAGGTCTTAGCAATGTTACCAGCCTCATTCTGATCATGTGCTGAGTCAGAGGAGGTGGCAGCCTCACTAGATAGTCTAAGCTCCTTGTCTACACCAGGAGATAGAAGTGGTAAACCCCTGTGTTGTGGGTTCTCAAGTGCACTGTGTTCCTCCCCCTCAATTGTAGAGGTGTTCCCAGTAGTAAGTGGTTTTTGGGGAGGGGGTGAGGAGTGTAGTTGAGTCAGCACTTGTGCAACTATTAAAGTTGGGCTGTGAGGGGCGGTTGTTTGGGGTGAAGGGATAGAAGCAGTGTGCACCTGGGGAGGTTGGTGCTCTTCAATGGCAATCCCCTCAAGTGAGGAAGATCCCAGATATGTAGGTACCCCTTGTGTGGTTACTGCAGGCTCCTGTTGAGAGGAAGCCTGAGCGGCTATGGCTGGACGAGTCATTGTATCCACTAGGGGGTTTGGACTAGTGGATATATCCTGCGTTTGTGTTGTAGGGGCATCCTCAGGGGACTCAATTCCCTGAGTAGCCGTTTTGGGTTTCTTTTTAGTGGGTTTGGTGGGGACTTTTGATTTGGAGGTGGTGGCTGTGGGTTTCAGCTGCGTGGTTTTCGCAGCTTGGCAGCCATTTTTAGTGTCTGGTCAGAGTTGTGACGGGAGTATACTTCCGGCAGAATAGCCGTAGCAGGGACTCCCAAGCCAACAAGTCCCTCAGCATTAAGCTGGTTTGTAATGATGGCCATTATGAACCGTGGATATAGTATCCAACGGTTGGCAGTTAGTTTTTGAGCCATATCCTTGAGCTCCGAAAATATTATTTCTGAAACGTTTAGCGGTTGTTGCTCAAGAATAGAATACATACCTGCTGCCATTTTGTCGACATTTGATCCCAAGACTACGTCTTAGGAGCCAAACATACATTCACCATGTGAAAAATTAGGCGTTCAGCATCAGGAAAGTGTTTCTTCATGATAGTGGAGGCACTGAGATTGCCTTGATATCCATGTTTGGCAAAGGATAGATCTGTGGTGCCCTTCGGATATCCAGCAGGAGATATAGCATCATCCAGATGAAGAATTTGGCGGATAACTGCAGGAGTGATGACTACGTCTTTGTTGTTGACGACCGACTGGAGAGATGGTGTGTTGTGCTCCCCAGTGGTAATAGTAACATTCATCCAAAATTGTTGAAGGGATTCGACATGTAGTATGGGATTCAGAAGAAATGCCGTTTTGTATTGGGACTGAACCATAAGATCGATAGCAGTATCGAACTTAGTCCAGATAGGCGATTTAGTAAGGTAGGCAACACAGTTGTGTCGCGGTTTAATTTGCATGGACGCCATTGAGAAGAGGGAAGTTTTGAAGAGGAACGTTAGGTTTGAAGAAGATGAAGCATTGAGGGCTTAGGTCAGGGATATTTATAGGGTACGGGTAAGAAAACGACTGAAGGATGTGGTGTTAGTCATCAGTAGTTTTAAACGACCGTTGACATGGTATTATCCTTTCAGACTTTGAAACAGCTGAAGTCGTGGTGTTAGGCATCAGAAGTTAGAAACCTACTGAAGACCGTGGTTTTAACTTCAGATGATTGAAACAACTGAGGACTTGTTGTTTGTCATCAGTAGTTGTGAAACTACTGAAGACAGTGGTTTAGTCATCAGCTGTTGTAAACAACTGAAAACTTGGTATTAGTCATCAGTAGTTATAAAAACTACTGAAGACATGGTATTGCTTCAGTTGTTTAGAATGAAACAGCAGTAGTACAAACGACTGAAGAGAAATTTCTCATCAGCTGTTTTCGTCAATTCTTAGCTTTTCAGCTGTTTCATACTGTCCTCAACACATTCATCAGCCTTTTTGGCGGATTTCAGTTGTTTCATGGGACATCAGTACTTATCTGTTTATACTGATTTCAGTAGTTGTAACTACATCAGTAGTTTTAACTACATCAGTAGTTTGGAACAGATAAAGTACTTCAGTACTTATGAGACATTTAGCCATCAGTAGTTATAAAAACTACTGAAGGGAAAAGGACTCATCGGTACTTATATGTGACGGGTACCAATGATCACCAGTAATTACTACTGAAATCATCAGTAGTTGTCACTTATTCTAGCTGCAGCATGCCAAGCCTGAACACCAGGTTTTGGAAAGTTGAACTATCCAAAGGCTTAGTAAAAATGTCTGCAAGCTCATCAGCACTGGGCACAAACTTAGGATCAATCAGACCTTTTTCAAAACAATCCCTTATAAAATGATGTCTGATCTCTATATGTTTGGTCCCAGAGTGTTGGACTGGATTTTTGACAATACACAGAGCTGAAGCACTATCCATTAACAATGGAGTCTTAGTCTCTGTAATGCCATAATCCAGAAGTTGGTTCTGAAGCCAGAGTACCTGAGAGGTGCAGCTTGCAGCAGCAATGTACTCTTCTTCAGCAGTTGATGTAGCAACTGAGGTCTGTTTCTTGCTCTGCCAAGAAATCAAGCAGTTGCCTAGGAATTGACATCCACCAGAAGTTGATTTCCTGGTCAACTTACACCCTGCATAGTCACTGTCAGAAAAAGCAACTAATTTACCAGAATGTCCAGTAGAATACCATAAACCTAGAGATGGAGTGCCTTGCAGATATCTAAAGATCCTCTTGACTGCAATCAGATGAGACTCTTTAGGTGCAGCCTGAAATCTTGCACAAACACATGTATCAAACATAATATCTGGTCTAGAAGCTGTTAAATACATCAAGGACCCAATCATACATCTGTAAAGTGTTTCATCAACCACTTTACCTTTCTGATCTGTATCCAGTTCTGTGGTGCTGCTCATGGGGGTAGAACAAGGCTTACAGTTTTGTAAATCAAACTTTTGCAAAATATCTTTTGTGTATTTGGACTGATGAATGAAAATTCCATCAGCCTTTTGTTTGATTTGCAACCCCAGAAAGAACTGTAATTCTCCCATGGCACTCATTTCAAACTTCTGTTGCATCAACTTTGTAAAGGCATCACACAACTTTGGATCAGAGGATGCAAAAATGATATCATCTACATAACTTTGAACAAGTAGATTATGCTGCCCAGCTTTCTTAATGAATAAAGTCTTATCTATGGAGCCTCTAGTGAAATTATTTTCCAGAAGAAAGTTTGATAATGTCTCATACCAGGCTCTAGGAGCTTGTTTTAACCCATAAAGAGCCTTATCAAGCTTATACACCCAATTAGGATGTTTATTGTCCTCAAAGCCTGGAGGTTGACATACATAAACCTCTTCTTTAATTTTTCCATACAAAAATGCACTTTTGACATCCATTTGAAAAACTTTAAGGTTTTGATAAGCAGCATAAGCTAAAAACAATCGAATTGCTTCCAGTCTGGCTACAGGGGCAAAGGTTTCATCATAATCAATACCTTCTTCTTGTGCAAACCCCTGAACAACCAGTCTGGCCTTGTTCTTAACAATAAGCCCATTTTCATCAGTTTTGTTCCTAAACACCCATTTAGTGCCTATTGCACACTTACCTGGAGGTAGAGGAACCAGTTCCCACACTTGCTGTTTCTTGAACTGAAGAAGCTCAAGCTGCATGGCATCAACCCATCCATTGTCCTTTAAAGCAATGTGATAATTCTTTGGCTCTTGCTGACTGATGAAGAGAGCATAGAAGCAGAAATTTGACAATTGACTTCTTGTTGATACTCCAGCAGTGATATCACCAATGATTTGAGACATAGGGTGATTCTTCAGATCTTGATACACAATGAGATCTGTGCAAGTGTTTGTAGCAGGCTCAGCAGTAACAGATGGTGATGGTGAATCATTTCCTTGAAACGAATCAGTGGATGGTAATTCAAAGGAAGTTGAATTCGAAGAGATCTCATCAGCATTTGTTGTGGATGGTGCTACTAGAGCTACAGGAACATCAGGTCTAGCTGAATCAGGCAGCTGATCACTAAACCTGAAGAGGTGAGTACTGCAATCATCATCATCATCAGCAGTACCACCAGGTGGTGAACTGTTGACAGGAGCAACAGCAGGAGTTTGATAAGGAACATATTGCAGTATGTCCAAATCAAATAACTCCACGGGGCTTTGTGGAATCTTGTCCTTTGGAGATTCATTGAACTTAACATGTAGAGTTTCTTCAACCATCTTTGTTCTGCAGCTGAAGACTCTGTATGCCTTGCAAGTAGATGAATAACCAACAAAATACCCTGCATCCACCTTAGGATCAAATTTATGGAGTTAATCCTTTGTGTTGAGAATAAAACAGGGACACCCAAATGCTTTGAAAAATGAAATCAGAGGAGCCAAATGATGGAGAACTTCATATGGAGTCTTCATCAACCTCTGATTTACTAAAACTCTATTTTGCACATAGCAAGCTGTGTTGACAGCTTCAGCCCAAAAGGTCAGTGGCAAACCTGAGTCAGCCAGCATGGACCTTGCAGCTTCAATGAGGGTCCTGTTCTTTCTCTCCACTACTCCATTTTGTTCTGGAGTCCTTGGGATGCTAAACTGCCTTTTGATCCCCTTTGAAAGATAGAAGTCATCAAGTGTATGATTTCTGAATTCAGTCCATTGTCACTCCTAATACACTTGACTGGAAGAGAATACTGCTTTTCAATATACAACACACAGTGAATAATCTTCTGAGCAACCTCATCCTTTGAATGTAGAAAGAAAGTCCACACGAATCTAGAGTAATCATCCACAATTACCAGAGAGTATTTCTTCTTGCCATGCTCATTACTCTCACAGGACCAAAAAGATCCATATGCAGTAATTGCAAGCAGGCAGTGGACTTAGGCACTTCAATAGGAGGGAACGAGACTTTGTGCTGTTTTCCTTTTAAACAAGCAGTGCAGGTTTCATCACAGTGAAACTCCTTTATTGGTAAGCCTCTGACTAAACTATTTTGGGTAAACTGATTCATGTTTTTGAGATTAACATGACCAAGCCTTCTGTGCCATAGTTTAGATTCTTGAGAAGAGGCTTTGGAAAATAGCCAAGGATTGCCTTTGAGATCTATTTTCTTGGAAAGATATAAGGCATACACTCTTCATGTCCTGTTGGCTCTCAGGAGAGTGTGATCATCCAACACCTTGTCAATCAAGTGCAAAACTTTGGATGACAGAATCCTACAGTTTTGACTGGTGAAAAGAGCAACATGGCCTTTATCACACATTTGACTGACACTCAAGAGATTGTACTTGAGATTTTCCACATGATTAACATCATCAAATTTGATTTCTCCATTAGAGACAAAACCCTTACCAATGATGTAACCCCTAGCATCATTGCCAAAAGAAACAAATCCCTTCTTTCCTTGAGAGTAGTCATGAAGAAGAGAGCTGTTCCCAGTCATGTGCATAGATCCCCCACTGTCTACATACCAGATGCTACTTTGGCATGTTGAAGAACCCTGCAATAATAAACAATCAGTTAGTTTTAGAGACCCAAACCTTTTTGGTTTTGGGCCTGGTCTCATCAATAGATGGTAAACTAACAGGTTTATCTGAAACAACAGCCTGAGAGGAAGAAGATGGTGTAGAAGAGGAGTCCTTTGGCTTGGACCTCCTTTTTTGTGGTTTCAACATAGGAGCATCTAGTTGGTTAACTCTACCCAACAGATGTTGAACCATCATAACCAGCTGTGTCTGATTTTGTGATAAAGCTTTCAGCTCATCAGACACATTGCCAGTGGAGTTTGATAAGTTCCTATGTTGCCCCTTCTTCTTCTGAGCATTCTCAGCTGTCACCTGTTTAACCCCTTCCTTTTTGGATTTCTTTGAGGACTTAAGGGTTACAGGATTTGATGTTGCTGATGCAAATGTGGTCTCAAACTCAGTTTTCATTTTTACCATTTTCTCATTAATTTCTTCTTTTTGTTTGAGTTTGGAACCTCTTTTGTACCAACAATCATCTGTAAGATGATTGAACAAACCACATACTTCACATGGTTTCTTCTTCATCTTAGGTTGATCATCAACTAAAGAGGGTGAAGCAACTGAAGACTTGTTCTTCAATGCTTTGGAAGCATTGTTTGCTTTCTTAACTGCCTCTTTAGTAGTCTTCAAACTCTTTCTACTGGCAGTTTTCTTCTCTTTAGTACTGACAGCAGTTGAAGTTTGAACTTCAGGTGTTAATTCCTGCTCTCTAGTCCTTTCAGGACCTTCAGAATTAACTCCTGAGTTGATCAACTCATTAATCATGTGAGTGTCAGCATTTGAACCATCAACATCAGCTGATAGGTTCAAAGAGGGCTTGATGCTGACTGCTACTTCTGATTGTGCTGTATCAGAAGGTAGATCACATGATGTGATGGATTGGTTATCACTCTCACCCTCAGATTCTACTTCTGCTCTTGGAGTAAAATCTGTAGGTGGAGCAGTGTGATTGTAACCAATGCCAAACTTCACATTGGAAGCAGATTGCTTACTAAGAAGCATTTCAAAACCTTTGCATGATGAAGACAACTTTCTCTTCTGTTCTATCTCTCTCTCAAACGTGAGCAGTTTCCCATGGAGTTGGGTAAGAGATAGTTTGTCCAAACTTGCACTGGAGCGTAGGACAATAGTATATGTGTCCCATCTCTCAGGCAGTGATCTGAGAAATCTGTTATTCATCTGGATATTTGTGTACTCAAGTTTGACCATTTTTAATTCAGAGATCAAACAAGAGAACCGCTCATATTGTTGAGTCAGTGTCTCACCCTTTCTATGAGAAAATGTCTCATATTGTTGGGCGAGGATTTCTCTATTATTTGCCAAGACCTCATCTGTTCCTCCAAATTGTTCTTTCAAGGCATTCCAGAGGTCATGGGCAGTTCATGATGCATTAGCCCAGAATAGATTTCATTTGGCAGTGCCATGGCTAGAATTCCATGGGCTTTTGCATCAATTTCCAGCAACTTCTTAGCCTCATATGAGTATTGCTCCCTCCTCTTCAGAACCATTTGATTGGTTTCCGGGTTATTCACCATAGGCTTGTGTGGACCATGTACCACTGATGTCCAACAACCTGCGCTGTTAACAGACAGGTGATGGAGCATTCGTCTTTGCCATATGTTATACTCATTCCTAACCAGCATTGGTGGCTTGGTTGAGGAACCAGTATTGTGAGGATCATTGGAGGGAGTAGTCATTTTCAGTTCAGAAACAATTTAATTCAAGCTTTTAAAAGTTTTATACAGACCACAACAAACTCAATGAAAACCAAGAAAAGATCTCAGGATAAATGACCAGAAATACAAAAAATTCAATCTCTATAACCGTTTCTTGCAAAAACAAAAGCTAATTCAATCAAACTTAGATCTTGAATAGCAGTTTCAATGATCAATTATTAGATTGATCAATGATTAACCAGCTCTGATACCATTTGACAGGATCAGCGATCACAAGTTGATGTATTAGAGTTCAAGGCAGCGGAATAAGAATAGGAATTAGACAAATTGTAGCAAGAAGTCGATGCTTGTATGCATTAAGAGCACATACGGTTATAGCGAGAGAATATATTTCTGATTCAAGGAATGTTAATAGATATGGAATGTTTCTAATCAAATCATTCAAATCATTCATTCATTCGATTATTACAATAGGTTGACACTCCTTATATAGAGTGCAATCGCTGCTGTTATCACGGGAAAGTGACAACTGGCAGATCTAATACAAAAATAACTAACTCTTAACAAACTACTGAAATGTTCACAACTACTGAGAACATATCAGAGTGTTAAGTACAGAATATAAAACTACTGATTAGAAACTACTGAAACTACAACGACTGAAGAACAAGCTCTTCAGTCGTTTTCAAAACTACTGAAACTAGAAATATAAAACTACTGATATCACAACTACTGAAGAAGTACTCTTCAGCAGTTGTGACAAACTACTGAGGCTTCAGTACTTGATCTTCAGACTTTGACCTTCAGATGTTTCATCAGCTGATGACTTCAGTAGATATCATCAGCTGATGTCTTCAGTCTTTGTCTTCAGACTTTGTACATCAGTTGTTGATCTTCAGCACTTGTAAACTCTTCAGCTGTTGTACTTCAGTACTTTGGTCTTTCAGCTTCAGCACTTGTGTTCTTCAGCTGTTGTACTTCAGCACTTTAGTTCTTCAGCTGTTGAAGTCTTCAACACTTGATCTTCAGCTGTTGAAGTCTTCAGCACTTGTCAAACTGCTGATGAGGCTTTCAGCAGTTGTTGTGATACCATGTGGGACTTAGAGGTTTTCTCATCTTGGCTCATTGGTTCTTTTGGTCCAACACGGATGACTTGTCACCAAATGCGGATGACTTGTCACAAATGTGATGCCTTAAAACCAAATGCGGTTAACTTATAAACAATTGCAGGTACTCTAATCACAAATGCGGATGCTTTGAAGTTAAGTGCAGATGCATTGAAAGAAAATGCGGATGCCATGCAAACAAAAGCGGATGCTTTGCAAACAAATGCATATTGGCAAAGAAATGCGGATGTGTTGCAAGAAATGCTTATGAACAGTTGAGTAACAGGACTTCAAAAAGAATAGAAAAACATGAACATGGATGATTACAACCAAGGGGCATGTCCATTGTGATCATGAAAGCAAAAAAAAAAAGAAAAAAACGGATGAACAAAACAAATTCGATGCAATTGAACAAGATTAACATAAAAAAAACATTTGTTCGTCCCAAAATCAAGAAGAGATATCATTAGATTTGTTCTAATATGGTACGATATGAAGATATATAATCATTCACTGGATTATTCCTACAAAATTCGATGCAATTGAGCACGACTATCATTAAAAAGAAAGAAAAGATGAAGAAATGGACGCTACTGCTGATTCCCGACGTGCACTGCAGTGTGAAATCGTTTTTGTTCATGTCTGAAAACAAATGCGGATGAACAAAACAAATCGGATGAAGCTTCATCAAATGCGGATGTGTTATACACAAATGCGGATGAGTTGTCACCAAATGCGGATGACTTGGCAACAAATGCGGATGACTTGTCAAAAATGCGGATGACTTGTCATTAATGCGAATGACTTGTCACAAATGCGGACGACTTGTCACAAATGCAGATGACTTGTCACAAATGCGAATGACTTGTCACCAAATGCGGATAACTTGTCACCAAATGCGGATGCCTTGACACCCAATGCGGTTGACTTATAAACAAATGCGGGTACTCTAAGCACAAATGCGGATGCTTTGAAGTTAAATGCGGATGCATTGAGTGAAATGCGGATGCCTTGAAAACAAATGTGGATGCTTTGCAAACAAATGCGGATTGGCAAAGTAATGCGGATGTGTTACAAGAAATGCTTATGAACTGTTGTGAACAGGATTTCAAAAAGAATTGAAAAACATGAACATGGATGATTGCAACCAACAAGCATGTCCATTGTGATTATGAAAGAAATAAATGCAGATGGACAAAACAAATGCGACGCAATTGAACAATATTAACATAAAAAAAACATTTGTTCATCTCAAAATCAAGAACACAAATCATTAGATCTGTTCTAATATGGTATGATTTGTAGATATATAATCATTCACTGGATTATTCCTTCAAAATTTGATGGAATTGAACACTATTATCATTATAACAAAGAAAAGATAAAGAAATGGAAGCTACTGCTGATTTCCCGAGCTACACTGCAGTGTGAAATCGTTTTTGTTCAACTCTGAAAAAAAATGCAGACGAACAAAACAAATGCGGGTGAAGCTTCATCAAATGCGGATGTGTTATACACAAATGCGGATGAGTTGTCACCAAATGCGGATGACTTGGCAACAAATGCGGATGACTTGTCATAAATGCGGATGACTTGTCACACATGCGGATGACTTGGCACAATGTGGATGACTTGTCATCAATGTTGATGACTTGCACAAATGCGGATGACTCGTCACAGATGCGGATGACTTGTCACAAATGCGGATGACTTGTCACCAAGTGTGGATGACTTGTCACCAAATGCGGATGCCTTGACACCAAATGCGGTAAACTTATAAACAAATGCGGGTACTCTAAGCACAAATACGGATGCTTTGAAGTGAAATGTGGATGCATTGAAATCAGATACGGATGCCTTGCAAACAAATGCGGATGCCTTGCAAACAAACGCGGATGCTTTGCAAACAAATGCGTATTGGTAAAGAAATGCGGATGTGTTGCAAGAAATGCTTATGAACAGTTGATGAACAGGACATCAAAAAGAATAGAAAAACATGAACTTGGATGATTGCAACCAACAGGCATGTCCATTGTGATCATGAAAGAAAAAAAATAAGGATGAACAAAACAAATGCGACGCAACTGAACAAGATTAACATAAAAAAGACATTTGTTCATCTCAAAATCAAGAAGAGAAATCACTAAATTTGTTCTAATATGGTACGATTTGAAGATATATATTCATTCACTGGATTATTCCTTCAAAATTCGATGCAATTGAACACGATTATCATTAAAAACGTAGAAAAGATGAAGAAATAGAAGCTACTGCTGATTTCCCGAGCTGGACTGTAGTGTGAAATCCTTTTTGTTCAAGTCTGAAAACAAATGCGGATGAACAAAACAAATGCGGATGAAGCTTCATCAAATACGGATGTGTTATACACAAATGCGGATGAGTTGTCACCAAATGTAGATGACTTGGCAAAAAATGCAGATGACTTGTCACAAATGCGGATGACTTGTCACAAATGCGGATGACTTCTCACAAATGCGGATGACTTGTCATAAATGCGGATGACTTGTCACAAATGCGGATGACTTGTCACAAATGCGGATGACTTGTCACAAATGCGGATGACTTGTCACCAAATACGGATGAGTTATCACCAAATGCGGATGCCTTGACACAAATGCGGTTGACTTATAAACAAATGCGGGTGCTCTAAGCACAAATGCAGATGATTTTAATTTAAATGCGGATACATTGAAATCAAATGCGGATGCCTTGCAACAAATGCGGATGCTTTGCAAACAAATGCGGATTGGCAAAGGAATGCGGATTGTTGGACCAAAAGAACCAATGAGCCTGATCAGAAAAACCTCTAAGTCCCACAGACATCACAACAATTGCTAAAGACTTGATCAGCTGTTTGACAAAGTCTAAAGACTTCAACAACTGAAGACTAAAGTACTGAAGACTTCAATAGCTGAAGACCAAAGTCTGAAGATCAACAGCTGAAGACTAAAGTACTGAAGACTTCAACAACTGAAGACTAAAGTACTGAAGACTTCAACAGCTGAAGACCAAAGTCTAAAGATCAATAGCTGAAGAACAAAGTACTAAAGATCAACAGCTGAAGTACAAAGACTGAAGACATCAGCTGATGACAACAGCTGAAGTCTTTAGAGTTTGTTACAACAGCTGATGAAACATTCTTCAGTTGTTGTGATGGTTTCCTTTCAGTAGTTTTCTTTTTGTTTCAGTATTTGTAAAATGACTGAAGAGCATGTTCTTCAGTCGTTGTAGTTTCAGTAGTTTCTTTTCAGTGGTTGTAGTGACAGTTAACACTTAGTATTTTTGTAAGAAGATGTCAGCTGTTTTGACATCTTCAGTAGTTGTGTTAACTTTCAGTAGTTTGAATAATTCTGTTAGATGTCACCATCAAATGACATCAGCAGACGTCACATCTCCTATATAAGGAATGTTCCACCACGACATTCCTATATAAGGGATGATTGACCTGATTGTAAGTGTGACATTGTGTCACCACGAAAGCGCGTATTGAATGAAATCTTTGATTTGCAGAATTCTTTCTATAATCGTTTGTTCTTACTTTGAATATCAACTGTATTCTTGTGAATTGTCTAATTCATTGTTTGATTTCCACTGTAATACTCTCTAATCAATCAAACGTAGATCACTGATCCTATCAATTGGTATCAGAGCTGGTTAATCATTGATCGATCTAACAATTGATCATTGAAACTGCTAATCGATATATGCATTTGATTGAATTGGCATATTTGCAAGAATTGGTTATAGTTAATTGAATTTCTGCTACTTTCATTTTATTGCTTTCTGTTTTCTCTTGGTTCAGTTTGGTCTGTTGTGTTCTGTTCTAAATCTATTAAAACTTAATTGATTTTGGTTGAATCTAAGAATGACTAATCCTTCTAATGACCCTCACAACACCGGTTCCTCAACCAAGCCTCCGATGCTGGTTAGGACTGAGTATAACATATGGCAACGAAGAATGCTTCATACCTGTCTGTTAACAGTTCAGGTTGTTGGACATCAGTGGTACATGGTCCACATAAGCCTATGGTGAACAATCCGGAAACCAATCAAATGGTTCGGAAGAAGAAGGAACAATACTCAGATGAAGATCGGAAACTGTTTGAGATTGATGCTAAAGCGCATGGAATTCTGGCCATGGCATTGCCGAATGAAATCTATTCAGGGCTTATGCATCATGAAACTGCTTATGATCTCTGGAATGCACTGAAGGAACAATTCGGTGGAACTGATGAGGTCTTAGCAAACACAGAAAAATCCTTGCCCAACAATATGAAACATTCTCTCATAGGAAGGGTGAGACACTAACTCAACAGTTTGAGCGTTTTTCTGGTTGATATCTGAGCTAAAAATCATCAAACATGAATATACCAATAGCCAGATGAACAACAGATTCCTTAGATCACTGCCTGAGAGATGGGACACATACACTACTGTCCTATGCTCCAGTGCAATTCTGGATAAACTATCCTCACCCAACTTCATGGGAAACTGCTTACATTTGAGAGAGAATAGAGCAGAAAAGGAAACTGGCATCATCAGAAAAGCTCACTGATGACTTTGTACCAGGGAACACTGCCTTGGTTGGTCATGAGTCAAAATATGCTGCATCTGAAAGTAATTATGATGAGTATATAGATTTCTCTTCAAACAGTTCACATCATGCATTTGTTGGTGTTGATAGTCACTCAGGCTGTAATAGTGACAATTTATGTTTTATCATGGATGATTTGAAAGGAATAGCTGATGATGATCTAGAAGAGATGGATATTCTGACCCAAATGGCCTTGATTAATATCAGATCTCAGAAGTTCTACAAGAGGACTGGCAGGAAATTTCCAGGACTCTCTGGCAAAACCAAAGTTGGTTTTGACAAGAGTAAGTTGAGGTGTCACAAATGCCAAAGGCTTGGACACTTTGCAAGAGAGTGTAGATCATCTGGATCTAACTCCTCTGCACCCTTTTTGACTTTTCCAAGCACTAGTCCACAAAACAAGGGGCAACAACCTGCTAGTTCCGGTCATCATTCACAACCTGTTTCACCTGCATATTTTGTCCCTCACGGTCCAATGTCATATCCGTATCCCTGCTATTACATGCCTCAGCTTCAAGTTCCTACTGCACAACAACCACAAGCATTACCTGAGCCTCTACCATCTCAATCACAACCTCATCACAGCTTTTTCACCCCTGGTAATGCTGACTGGAGCAGTTTACGAGATGATCTCTCTGGTATTGAGCAATTATTTACTGTGATGGTCAACATGGTGGTGAACATCATTTTGGGAATCTAGCTCTCATGGCCGTGGAATCTACTGAGGGTTCTTGCTCCAATGCATCTTCTTCACAGGTAACCCAGGTATCTTCTGAGGCTAAGGCCAAGCTTTGTTCTGAATCTTGCATAGATGCATTTGTCTCTATTAGAGAAGCTAATGTAGCTGTAATTAATCAAAATCTAGAGCTGGAGCAAACTATTTCCAAAAGAAAAGCTGAATATGATTCTGTCCTTAAGGACAAAGATAATGAGATTTATAAGCTTAAATGCCAATTAAATGATGAAAAGGCTAAGCTAGAGGTCATTCTTGAGAACCATAAGGAACTCAAAGAAAAACTTGCAGTTACCCAAGATGGGTGTGACCGCTGGGTGTCATCCTGCAAGGGATTTCAAATGCTGCTCAGTAAGCAATCTGCTTCGAATGTGAAGTTTGGAATTGGTTATAACAATATTGCACCTCCAACAGATTTTACTCCAAAACCATAGTAAAATCTGAAAGTGAAAGCAATCTCCAAACCACATTATCATGTGCATCATCCACAAGTGATCTCCCAAAATCACAAGATGAATAAGGGTTGATACCTCAACAAGTCAATTGGCTGATGGGTTAACTACTGATAAGCACATGAAGCTGAGTATTTCAGATGTTGTCCCTCAAAGTAACTTAAGTACTGAAGGGCAAGTTACAACAACTGAAAAGCATTTCAAATCAGCTGAAATAAATGGATTAACAACTGCTGACAATAAACAGCTGAAGAACAACTCTTCAGTTGTTACAGATTCTTCAGTACTGAACAAAATTACTGAAAGGAGGAAAGTACTGAAGAGCACACCTTCAGTAGTTTCTTGATCAGCAGTTGATCAATCCAAGATGAAGAATAAGCCATGTGAAATATATGGTAAATTCAATCATCTTTCTGATGAATGTTGGTACAGAAAGGGTTCCAAACTCAACAGAGATAAGCTCATTAAAATCCAGATGGATGAAATGAAAACAGAGTTTGAGACCAACTTTGTACCGCAATCATTCCATTGTGATAAACCCAAGCCTTCAACCAAATTCAAAAAGAAGGATAAGGTTAATCACAAAACAGCTGATGGTGCTCCTCATGATAAACATCAGACTAAGTCTATTAATTTTAAGGAGGAAATGGTGGATCACAGGAACTCATCAAACACAAGTACTGATATGTCACAAGAGCTGAAAGCTTTGGCTACAAATCAGACACAACTTGTTATGATGGTTCAGCATTTGTTGGGGAGAGTTAACCAATTAGATGCACCTATGATCAAATCACTGAAAAGGCATTCCAAGCCCAAATCCAAGGAATCCATTTCAACACCATCTCCTTCTTCAGCTGTTAATCATAAGAAACAAGTTATGGTTGCATCTGTTGATGAAAACAGACCCAAACCAAAAAGGTTTGGGTCTCAAAATCTAACTAGTTTTCTTTTATGCAGGGTTCTTCAACATGCCAAAGGAGCATCTGGTATGTGGACAGTGGAGGATCAATGCATATGACCGGGAGCAGTTCTCTTCTTAATGACTACTCTCAAGGAAAGAAGGGATTTGTTTCATTTGGAAATGATGCCAGAGGTTAAATCATTGGGAAAGGATATGTGTCTAATGGACAAATCAGGTTTGATGATGTCAACCATGTGGAGAATCTCAAGTATAATCTGCTGAGTGTTAGTCTGATGTGTGAGAAAGGGCATGTTGCACTTTTCACAAGCCAGAACTGCAGGATTCTGTCTTCCCAAGTTCTGAGGCTGATTGACAAGGTAATGGATGAACATACTCTCCTGAAGGCCAACAGGATTGGAAGAGTGTATGCCTTGGATTTGTCAAAGAAGATTGATTTGAAGGGTCATCCATGCCTGTTCTCCAAAGCCTCTCTTCAGGAATCTAAACTATGGCATAGAAGGCTGGGTCATGTCAATCTCAGAAACATGAATCAGCTGATCCACAATCGTTTAGTGAGAGATTTATCAACAAAGGAGTTCCACTGTGATGAAGCCTGCACTGCTTGTTTGAAAGGAAAACAACACAAAGTCTCATTCCCTCCCATTAAAGAACCTAATTCCATTGCCTGCTTGCAGTTACTGCACATGGATTTATTTGGTCCTGTGAGAGTGATGAGCTTGGCAAAGAAGAAATACTGTCTGGTAATTGTGGATGATTACTCCAGATTCGTATGGACTTTCTTTCTACATTCAAAGGATGAGGTTGCTCGGAAGATTATAAACTTTGTGCTATATGTTGAGAAGCAGTATTCCCTATCAGTCAAGTGTATAAGGAGTGACAATGGTACTGAATTCAAAAACCATACACTTGTTGATTTTTATCTTTCAAAAGAATCAAAAGGCAGTTTAGCATCCCAAGGACTCTAGAACAAAATGGAGTAGTGGAGAGAAAGAACAGGACTTTAATTGAAGCCGCAAGGTCCATGTTGGCTGACTCTAGTTTTCCTTTGACCTTTGGGCTGAAGCTATCAATACAGCTTGCTATGTGCAGAATAGAGTGTTAGTAAATTAGAGGTTGATGAAGACTCCATATGAAGCTCTACATCATTTGGCTCCTTTGATTTCATTCTTCAGAGCCTTTGGATTTCCTTGTTTCATTCTCAACACAAAGGGTCAACTCCACAAATTTGATCCTAAGGTAGATGCAGGGTATTTTGTAGGTTATTCATCCACTTGCAAGGCTTACGGAGTCTTCAACTGCAGAACAAAGATAGTTGAAGAAACCTTGCATGTGAAATTCAATGAATCTCCTAAGGATAAAATTCCACAAAACCCTGTGGAGTTGTTTGATCTGGACATAGTGCAATATGCTCCTTATCAAACTCCAGCTGTTGCTGATCATGTGGATAAATCATCTTCTGCAGCAAGTCTTCCACCTGGTGGTACTGAAGATGATGATGATATCAGTACTCACCTTTTCAAGTTCAGTGACCAACTGCCTGAGTCTGCTAAACTTGATGTTCCTGTACCTTCAGCAGCTCCATCCACAACAAATGCTGATGAGATTTCTGATTCCTCTACATCGTGTGATTTGCCATCTAATACTTGGTTTCAAGAATCTGTATCAACATCTGTGAAGCTGAAACGGCTACAAACACTTGCACTGATCTTATCGTGCACCAAGAGCTGAAGGATCACCCCATGTCTCAAATCATTGGTGGTATCAATGCTGGCGTCTCAACCAGAAGTCAATTGTCAAACTTGTGCTTCTATGCTCTCTTCATCAGTCAGCAAGAGCCAAAGAACTATCATGTTACTTTAAGAGACAATGGATGGGTGGAAGCCATGCAGCTTGAGCTACTTCAGTTCAAGAAACAACAAGTGTGGGAACTGGTTCCTCTACCCCCAGGTAAGTGTGCAATAGGCACGAAATGGGTGTTTAGGAACAAAACAGATGATAATGGGCTTATTGTTAAGAACAAGGCCAGACTGGTTGTTCAGGGGTTTTCACAAGAAGAAGGTATTGATTATGATGAGACCTTTGCCCCTGTAGCCAGACTAGAGGCAATTAGATTGTTCTTAGCCTATGCTGCATTTCACAATTTTAAAGTTTTTCAAATGGATGTTAAAAGTGCATTTTTATATGGTAAAATAAAAGAAGAAGTTTATGTATGTCAACCACCAGATTTTGAGGATAATAATAAACATCCAGATTGGGTATACAAGCTTGATAAGGCTCTTTATGGGTTGAAACAAGCTCCTAGAGCCTCGTATGAGACATTATCGAATTTTCTTTTTCAAAATAATTTCACTAGAGGCTCCATAGATAAAACTTTATTCATTAAGAAGGTAGATCAGCATAAGCTACTTGTTCAAATTTATGTTGATGATATTATTTTTGCATCCTCTGATCCCCAATTGTGTGATGACTTTACCAATTTAATGCATAAGAAGTTTGAAATGAGTGCAATGGGAGAATTACAGTTCTTTCTAGGATTGCAAATCAAACAAAAGGCTGATGGGACTTTCATTCATCAGTCTAAATATACAAAAGATCTTTTGAACAAGTTTGATTTACAAAATTGTAAGCCCTGTTCTACTCCCATGTGCAACACCACACAACTGGATGCAGATCAGAAAGGTAAAGCTGTTGATGAAACACTTTACAGATGTAT